>PVJA010005774.1:11042-77208 GCA_004027025.1 Myocastor coypus | reverse complement strand
TTTTTTTTTTTTTTTTTTTTTTTTTTTTTTTTTTTTTTGTCTTTTTGAGACAGGGTCTCAGTATGCAGTTCAGGCTGGCCTTGAGCTCACTTTTGTAGCCCAGGCTGGTCTCGAACTCACACCGATCCTCCTGCCTCAGCCTCCCGAGTGCTGGGATTACAGGCGTGCGCCACCACGCCCGGCTATGTTATCTTTTTGAGACAAGATTTCACTATGAATTTCAGGCTGGCCTTGTACTTACTTTATGGTTTATTCAGGCTGAGCTGGGTACTCTTGCTTCAGCCTTCCAAGTGCTGGTATCACAAGCATGTACCAGCATACCTGGTCCCATTTTTAATTTTCTTTCAAGATGAAAATTTTTATGTACATGTTCCATGGAGGAAATCAGAAACTTTCTCATAGGAATTAGATCTATAGCCCATGTCAGCCTCTCCTGATAGCACCAGTTGTCAGCCATGATCTCCCTGTAGTCATGTGCTTCCACAGGTGCCAGAAAGCATCTGTTTTAGCAGTCAATAATGAGTACATGTGGTATCCCCCACCTTGAAACATAAAACAAAAGCTAAGTGCAAAATCAACTTGTATATGACTCAAGAGCCCAATCGGGTTGAAGCTTTGATATATGCTGGAGGCTGTTCTGGTGACCGTCAAAGCTTAGTAAGATTCTTTGCTCAGGAGTTTGACCTCCAAAATAAAAACTCTTGGTCCACAAAAACTTAATAGCTATATAAATAAAGTAAATGTTGGGGCTGGGGAGATAGTTCCGTGGCACAAGTACCTACCTGGCAAGTGCAAGGTCATGAGTTTGAACCCCAGTCCCGCAAAAAAATAAATAAATAAATAAATAATAAATAAACTAACTGTATAAAGAGAACAAGCCACAATTCTCCTGTAAGAAAGGGTGGTATCCTCAGTAGGTCTGAAGACAATTGCCCACAGCTATGTGGCTGATGTGCCACAGAACTTCTTCTGTGTTCTTCAACTGTCATCTAAGCTGGGTGGCAATAGAAGAAAGGCTTCAGGTAGTAGGAGGCATCCCAGAGAGCAGTGTGCGCTCTCTGAGGCCATCCCAAAATGTTCCAAGAGGGAAAATGTTCTCAGTCATTCAGTGCATAGTTTGCTAGCTGTCAGATACTACTTCTTCCTCATAGTCATCCTCATCTTCCTTCCTGTCCAGTTCAGAGGTATCTGATGACTCATGCAGTCTACTGCTGAACCAAAATTTAAGTACATCCTTTTCTTGTAGTTCATAGTATCTTTGTGGCTCAGTATGCTTGCTGTTCAAGAAAGTTCCATTGCCTGAGCCCAAGTCGATGATGTAGGGCTTCACCCTTCGGTGAACTGTACCATCAGCATGAGCTTATTCCACAAGCCGATCCTGGAAGACTGCTTGCTGTTTTGAACAGGACGAATAATCAATGGGAATGTCTGCCATGCAGCGGTGCTGACCCAGAGCTAAGCACTCTGTCGATGGATGATACAGGACAGAAAGTACCTCACCATTTTAAAAGGGTAGAGACGCCACGGTTTTGCCGGGATACGTGCTTCCTGCGGCTCATTGTATTAAATGACTATACCCCAAAAGGTGTTAGTGACCTCAAGAAGAGACCCAGAGTTCAAAGCTTGGTTTTTCTTTAGCAGGCACCTCTTTGTCTTTATTGTTGCCACCAGAACAAGGCCCCAGCTCCTGAGCGCCACTCCCATTTCCACTACCTTCCTTCTTTTGGCAGTATTCCTGCCACCTGGCCTTGGAGAACTCACGCTGTTCTTCCTGAGCCTGCAGGTTCTGGCTGTCTCGCTCCCATCCCTGAGGGGCCGCTGCCAGGCCTCTCACCAGAGCTTCTCTTTTGGCGGGACTGGCCCGGTGTCTGCCTCGGTTGCCATTCCCAGCCCTTCTCTGTTCCTGATTGGACAGTTCCTGGCATTGCTGATCCTCGCGATCTCTCCAGAGTGCTCCTCATGTTCTTCTTGCACTTAGACAGTCAAGTGGTGAGGGCTTCGGCTTCTCTTACTCCGCAGAGGTTTGCCTCTTCTCCCTGAGGATTTGCTTTGCTTTTTGGCCAGAGACCAGCTACCTCCTCGGGCTCTGCTGCTGTGGTGGCCAGGACGTCGGGGCTCTCCCGCTGGTAGCGACAGACTACCGCCAGAAAGGTCTGATCTACGATGGGCGGCAGGTGCGAGTGTGGGGCTGAGCTGCGCTTGCTTCCTCACCACCGCTGCCTCTGGCCTCCCCAGGCCCTCATCACGGTGTCTTCGCTGGCTCCCCCACTCCCGCTGGCTCTTTGCCTCTTTCAGTCTGCAAGTCTGGCAGACCCAGAGAAACATAGACCATTCAGCACCGCTCACTGAAGGAAATGATCCCGGTCCCATTTTTTAAATGACAGTAATTTTGGTCACTTTTTCCATTAATAGCACATGAAAATGAATAGGTGATATAAATGTTGCAAACATAAATGTCAGCATTTAAATAAGGATCATTAATCAAGAAGTTGAGTAAACCAGAGAAAAGACTTCTTTTAAATAAAAATTTTTAAATAATAAATGCTCCCTAGGTTTGTGAAGGCAAACTACCACAGCAAACAACCCATGTCTCACACTGCAACCTGTGGTACAGATTCCAAGTTCAGGTTGGGGAAGGGTAGAACAGGGAAACATGCCAGGAAGAGCCAGGCCCACTGAAAGGGAGCACCTTTCACATTGCACACGACTTGAAATTTCCAGAATCACATTTGACCATGATAAGCCATCAAGGAGTTTTATGTTTTATAGGAAGCTAAGAGAGGTCTGTGGCAGACTAACCAAAAGTCAACTGTAACACTCAGCTGAACTGAATCTGAGTGGCTCCAGGTATGGAGGGTCTGCCTGAGGACAATGACCAATAGCATAAAAGGACACCTGGGGGGAAAGAGAATGTGGTTGATTATCCTGGGCAAAGTTGTCGTGCCAGTTTTTCTGATATGAACTGAGCTGTTCAGAGGAGTTCAGGACCTTGCTACTGCTGAGAATAGCTGTGGTAGTTTTGAGGGATGATCTGGCCCTTCTTAGCTTGAGTGTCACTTTCTGGCTCTAGTAGAGATCCCTAGCCTGTTAGCAAAGATCCTCCATCCCCCTGGCACAGACTTTCTAGCTTCTACCACAGACCTTTGGTCTGCCCAGTGCAAATCCTTAATATAGATTTGCACAAGACATTTTTGTGAGGTCCAGGCCTCCAGATGAACTTGTGGAGAACATTGTCCTGGGTTCTAGGTCTTCAGCTGGATTCACACAGGACATTGCTGTGGGACTCAGGAACTCAGGTGGATTCTTTGGGTCACCAGTCCGTGGACCAGTATCCCACACTCTTTTGTATTTGACTCTTTGGGTGAGTACTATAAAATAATCCTATCAATTATGCATCCTTTATTAAATCTTTCCCTTGTAAACTCTGAGTACAAGTTCTGAAGCTGTTAAGCATAAAAAGTAACTCTAGGACTTGAAAGCAAAATTCATTTCCCCAGGAGCTGTGAAACAGGACCTCAAGTGTAACACAATTTTCAACCTGCTACTTGGCCCACTGACCACACCTGCTTTCTCTTAAAAAATTGGACAAATGCTCGACATAATGAGCGATCAGCTCTGCCACAGCGGGGCTACTGGTGGCTGCTCTCCACTTCCATGCGTTCCTTAACCTCTACAACTCCAGCTTCCTACTCTTAAGTGGTCCAGAAGACAGAGGAAGACTCTATGAGAAATACCAGGTGCTGTAAAGGAAAAAAATATCTATTCTCAGCAGGAAAAGGGGACTTTCTGGGTCTGAATCTCAAATCCACATAGTCAAAATTTAGAAATGCAATGCTTCTTTCATTTGTATTTTTTAAAGATCTGTGAATATGTATTGCCCTTAGGTTTACACTTAAATATTTGCAGTATAAAATGGGTTAGTTTTTTTCTTGATATGACTTAAAGTATTTCACCTCTCTGAGGTTAACACACTCCCAGTTTTCCTTATACACACACACACACACACACACACACACACACACACACACCTGTGTGTATGTCTAAATGTACATGTGAACATGTAAATAGAAGTACATTCACATGCATTCATGCATATATACTTACACATGCTTATATATACACATGCACACACATGCATTTCAGCAACAGATTAATTCAATCAACACAGAGAAGAGAAGGAATTAGTATTGGGCTGTATTATCTGTTAGGTTTGAATCTTCAACTACTTAATTCTAATTGTTACTGAACATCATCACTGCTATACTGTTTCACTTTTATGTGTTCTGGTTTATCATTATGTCATTGGTATTAGGGCAGCTTTAACCTAAATTATCAATCATCCTCTTCCATATTCTCATTCTCTCTCTCTCTCTCTCCTCTCCTTCCCTCTCTCCCTCTCTCTCTCTCCCTTTTCCTCCCTCCATCCCTAGCCTTCTCTCCCTGTTTTTGCTAACACTCTTGAATAACTCCACTGATAGAGAACTCACTCATTTTTGAAGTGACACTATTCTCTCTTCTGACTGCAAACTATCCAGGTCACTAGAGTTCTGTCTTGGTCCTGGTCTGATTCTACCCTCTGGGTATGTTATGGTTGTGTCTAACTATCCCCACAAAGCCTCATGTAGTCATTGAGGCAACTTCTAGAGTTTGTGGTTAGTTCATGATCCACTGCTGGGACTATGGGTGTGAGTGCTGCATCCGCCCCGGGTGCATAGCCTGAATACCATAGAAGGGAGGGAGAGAGGCTTGCCAGCTGCCATAGCCACTGCCCTTGCGATTTTGCTTTTGTTGTTTTGCTGTTTTCCACCCTTATAAACTGCTACCCTCTGCCATATGCTGTTCAGCCTTGGAGCCAGCTAAATACAGACTGAAACCTCCACAAGCTGTGAGCTAAATAAACCTTTCCTTCCTTAATTCTGAGTGTTGAGTGATTTTTCCCAGCAGTGAAAGGAAAGTAACTGAGACAAAGTGACTTACTTTTAAAAAAATATTTTTATTTATTTGTTTGTTTGTTTGGTATAAGGTCTTACTACACAACTCAGACTCCTAGTGATCCTCCTGTCTCAACCTCCTCAACACTGGGATTATAGGCATGCACCACTATGCCCAGTCTCTGGCACAGGGTACCTAGTGCTCATGGGCCAGCATGGCATGTGGTACTAGGGATCAAACCCAGGCCCTTGCACTTACTACACAGACACTTAGACCACTAATCTATCTCCATAGCTCATGAGTGAGCTATCTCCATAGCTCAATTCCTGTCCAGTGTCCCATGTTTCTATTTAGAGAATTGAAGCAATTGATCTTCAATCAAGATGTTTTAATAATTCAGAAACTGTTACTCTGTGTTGCTTTCAGTGAGAAATATCTTTCCTCTGGATGTCTTCCTTCTAGTCTCATGTCTGCTCTCTGGGATTCATCTTCACCCTAGTGTATGAGTGCGATAACTCTCACCGCCTTCCAGGCTATATTCTCCTCTGTGGAACTCAGTACTGAGTCCCTCTTGTGCCCATTGGCCATCTTTCTGACCCACCTAGTACACCAGCCATAGCTATAGCACTCAGCTCATGAAGGGGTACGCCAACAGCTTCTTACTTCTAGGGCACTACATCATTTCCCCTTTCTGGAAGTAGTTCACCAGGATCCACTGTGGGTCCTGCAGTGACTTACTCAGATCTGCTTGGACAAGGATTAGCAGTCATCTGGGGTTTTTCAGGATTGAAAGAATGCCCAGCCCAAAGGACTTTTCATTTGAAAGTCAGGGCACTTGCAACACAAGTAGGTCACCTTAGCCTGGAGTTAGTAGAGCCTTAACAGCCACAGAACAAGTCTCAAGAATGGGGGACTTATGGGTCCAGCAAGATAGCTAAGTAGACTAAGCACCTGCATAACCAAGCTTAGGCAAACTCAGGGACCATGGTTCAATCCCCGGCACCATAGGCTGTGCCAGCCCCACCCATAGGGCATACTGAGACATGCATAGTGATGCACATCTGTAGTCCCAGCCCTGGGAAGGCCGAAAGCAAGAGGATTACCATGAGGCCAAGTGGCATAGCAAGACCCTATAACAAACAAATACATTTTAGAAAAGGAAAAGAATGAGGGATTTAGAGAGCTGGTCAAAGAACTTGTCTTACCTCCCTGAACTTCAAAGGATCAGCAGGGCAGCATGGAAAGACTAAGCACCTTGGCACAAGGCGATGGTCTATTTCAGAATTCCCCAATTAGAGATGGCTTTTGTTCTTTCCTAGTTGGAACTCCTTAGTGACCCCAGTGGTTGTTTGCTTGGTTTGCTTCCACAATAAATGATTAAAACACAAGCCTTCCTACCAGACTTTGCATGGGGTAGGGGTTTCAGCCCCATCCAGGTACCTTGGAAACTTGGTAAATGAAAACACCCAAAGGTTGCACCCTAGATACTGAACTTCTCATGCCAAGAGCCAAGCAGCTCTCCACCAGGGTAGGCACTACCAAAAAGGTCCTCGAGTTTTCTGTAGCTTAGTATTCTTGTTCGCACTCCCACCTGGTCAGGTGACCATGGCAAATCATTTCTATAGCTGTTGGTTCATTTCCACAAAATATGGGCTTTGGGGGCTATGTCTGAGAACCACACGGGGGATCTTGTTTCTGATCAAAATCAAATCAAAACAGCTCCTGTGGAGACATAGCAGGCACGTTATTTCCTGGCAATATTTCTCCCATATGAATTCAATTTCAGCAAATGAAATTCAAGTAGCTGTAGGTGCAAGAAGTTGGGAACTGAGAAAAATTTGACCTGTGTGTCTCAATCACAAACAAACATACAAAAATATCATCAGTAACAAAGTGAGAGAAACTCACTAATCCTTACAAACATTCTGAGTCACATGTAGCTTTTCTGATGGCTCAGTAAGAAAGCAAGGTAACTGAGAATTTCTCCAGTATTCATTGCCATGGCTCACACTTTACATGTCTCATACCATCTTAATTTTTTAAAGCAGCCCCACCATATGCATTTGTCTTTCTTCTTCACATTTCAAAGTTGGAGAATGTGAGACTCAGAAGATTACATAGCTCAAACCAAGAATACAACAAGCCTCAGGATGAGCAGGGAATCCAACCCAGGCAGCCTAGCTCTGCATTTACCATTCACATCACCTCTCCGGAAAGGTAGACACCAGACAGGGCTACAGCACCTCTTTCCGGTGTCCTGCCCCTGCCTTTGCCACACTTTCTCTTTGCCCAGATTCTCCTCTCTGCCAACAATTCCCTAATTTCTCATTATCTCTTAGTCTCCACCCATACAAATGCCACTAGTTTTTCTAGGTTGTGTTCTCATCTCCCTTTCTTTGGCTGGATCCTGGCCAATATCACTTCCTCCACAGCCTTCCCCCAATTATTTACTATACAAATATAAATGCACATTTCATAAATCAAGTGTAGTTCATGTACCAGGCCATGCAGTGAGCATTTAACATATATTACTGGCCCAGTGACCGACTCATATTGCTATTGTCTTTCCCTATTTCATAGCTGAGCTTTCATGTTGGCTCCTTTCCAAAGCTTCACCCCAGCCCCTCAGCACAGCAAACTCAGCTCTTGGGTTCTCTTCCGATAGTGCCTAGCTGCAGACAGATAACAAGCACCTGCTATCTTCCAATCACTACTGCAGGTGCCCATCAGGAACTTCTTATGGGCAGGCAAACATGACAGATAGTTTTATATGTACCTGAGGAGATAACAAGACATCCCCAGCTGTTTTTGTCTTCCTTGCTTAAGAAAAACTATCCTATACTTGCTAAGGGACCTCTGACTCTTTATTTGTATGAGTAGCATTTTCCAATTTTACAAAACCATCAGAGCACAATAAATCATCTTCTATCTATTATTGACAATAACTCCAAAGGTTGAAACTTTATTGCCCCACAGAACATTAACTAGTTTTGATCACATTTAGCAAACTTATTGTAGTATTTTTCCCCACTGGCTATACAATCCCATTTTCTTGAATTCTATTTTAGAACTTACCTTGTCATCAATGAGTGAAATAAATGACAAGATATATGTACCATACCACTTACATTTTTAACATGGTTACTCTTGTATTTAAAAGTCAGGGAAGGCTCATATCTATCTATCTATCTACCTATCTATATCTATCTATCTATATATATACATATATATATATATTAGGGAAGGGTCTACAGGGTGTTCAGGGTCTCACTACTAGATTGGACTCGTAGTGATCCACCTGCTTACAGCCTCTCAAAAGCTGGGGTTATAGGATTACAGGCTCACGCCGCCATACCCAGTCTCAATTGTCCTCTCAGTTCGATCCCAGGGATCAAACCCCCAGTCCCTGTACCTGCTTGCGGGTGCTTTAATCCATCGAACTACTTGGCCAGCCCTCCATTAGCTTTTTGTGTCTGTGACCAAATAGTAAGGCTTCACAAGTTGAAGGAAAAGAGCTTGATCTTGGCACAAGATTTCAGAAATTTCTGTTTCTGGCTGCAAGGCACAAGCGTCCTGGCAGAGAGACATGGCATAGGAAATCTGCTCACATCATGACAGCCAGAAGAGGGGGGGATCAAGGAGAGAGGGCATGGGAGACGGGAAAGTGAGCACGGCAGGGTGCGCCTCCAGGGACCTATGTCCTCCTGCTGGGCTGAATCTCTCACAGCCCAGTCAGCACTGAATCCATTCATGAAGTCCCTACCATCCGAAAGCCCCACCTCCAAACAAATGGAACACTGGAGGACATCTTTCATTCCAAACAAAAACAGAGTGGTTCAGAGAGAAAACAGGCCTGCAAAGCAAAGGGAAAAGAAAAGGGCATGCTGAAATGAGGAGGGAGTCAATTCAGGAAGAAGCAACAACCAATGAAAGACTGAAGCAGCTGGCTAGCTTGGGGGATACTGACAAACAGTTAACACCAAGATAATTTGGGAAAATCCTGACTTGTAACATTTGTCAGTTTTTGTTGTATAACTATTTCTACTACCTGGAGCTACTAATCCAAAGATCCTGAGCCAACAGTTCAGAAGCAAGGAACCATGAACTTATACAAGCTGTTTCCAGCATACCACTGAGCCTATTCTAGAAAAACAAGAAAAGTAAAGAAGAGCAAAGAGATGGGAGAGACTTATGGGAGATGAACTCAGGGAAATAGGCAAAAGGTAGATCTGGCCAGAACTCAGAAGAGGGTTAAATTGCATTTCAATTACAGCATGAAGATTTAAACTCCAGGAGCAACATTCCTTCCCTGTACCTTCTCGATGTTTCTCTTAGAGGAAAGGGGAGGAGAATATGCAGTATGGTAAATTTCTCTTCTTGTTTTCTGCATCACAGTGAACATGCTGATAGCATCTCATCTCCTATCTCTTGAGGCTTTTTTTTTTTTCTCAATGATGAGCATTCAATTTTTCTCTTGGAAGAAAGTAAGTAAACTCATTCTTTTAAGATTGAACAGAATAATACCATCTGTTAAATGAAGTTGTTTTGTCTTGAACTGTCAAACGTTGTCACAGAGGTAGGTATTTGTCAGCTATAGCTGCTTGAGTCTCTGTGCACTAAAGCTGCTGGACTAACTGGGAGGGAGTAAGGTTAGCTTTCATAATTTGTTTCTTCTCTCTTTTAGAGATAAACTGCTTCTCCAAACTTTTTTTTTTTTTTTTTTTTTTGTACAGGGTCTCACTACGAACTCATAGTGATCCTCCTGCTTCTGCCTCCCAAGTACAGGGGTTACAGGTACGCCCCACCACACCCAGACTCCATCATCGGCTTCAGCATGCCAGAGAGCTGGGCCAGTGGGGCAGGCGGGGCCAGGAACCAAACTCTGGCCCCTGTGCTTCCCTAAGTCAGCGGTTAATCCGCTGAGCTATACTGCCAGCCCTTTTCTCCAAACTTCCTCATGCTAAGTGTAGACTGCAGATTCCACTATCAATCCACCCCCAACTCATAAAACTGAAATCAAGGAAGATTCAACACTTCTGCCCTTTGGCCCAGCATGTAGATAAACCTATGCATGACTATTTCCTGGCTTTTCTTTTATCCCTTCTAAGAAACGGAGCACCTCTGTGTGTTAGGAGTGATCTAGCTTCCCTTCCAACTTCACCAATTATTTTTTTTGCATAGCCATTTTCATATTTATTATTTTTAAGTTTTAAAATATCATATTTACTAAGATTCTGGCAATAGCTTTATGTAGCAAGGTACAGCATGCCAACTCTGCCATGCAACTTGTTTGTAAATCTCAGCTTCAGTATGAACCTGTTTAAAATAAAAACTCAAAGCCTCCTTTTTACATGCTAAATATCTTGGCAAGGGTGTCATTAAATATAGTAATGAACTTGGGACAGTACAAAGAAGAGTTAACAAAAGCTAAACACTGCAGCCTCAACAGCATTCATACAAAAAAGTAAAGTAACTATCATTGGCTTCTTAAAATTTTCCTGACTGACTAAAACTTAACATGTGTTTTAGAATCTTTAGCTATTATGTTCAAAAAGTGACAGTGTCTGTATGAAACAATTCCTCTCTAAAGCTGAAGTATGGTCAAAAATTACTTCAAATGACGTAACACATTCTAAAGCTGGAAAGCATTCAGTTTTTGTTGATGTGATGTGGAGACATAAACTCAGAACTTTGGGGCTTTCACACTGGGGCTTTTTGTCTGGCTGACTCAAAGCAAGAAGCATGTTTCTCTATGTTTATGGGCTTCTCTTATACTTTTGGCTGTGGACAGGCAAAAGAACCGAGTAGTAACCCAGATAATGCAGCTGAATTCCGAACTCCCCCTCATGAAGACTGTCATTGACTATTAATTGGCTTGCCCCACGAAAAGGTGATTTAGTGAATCTCAGACCTAGAGCTCAGAGTGTGTCAGGAAGGGGAGACTTGTTCCTCTTTGCTTCATAACTCTTCTCATGTGATCTGGTGGGTTATGGATTCAGAGACTAAGAGATCTAAGGTGCAGCCATGTCTAATCTGAGTTCCACTCTAAATCAGGGTCGACAGTCACAGCCAGAAACAATACCTTTTACCCAATTGTCATGTGTTTCCTTCCCAGTACTGAACTCCTTACAGAAGTTAGAATCACCTGTTATCCATCCCTGTACCCTCCACAGGGCCAGATGAATGTCTAGTAAATAATACATGGTCATTAAATATCCATTCATGAGCAAGCAAAATTTACTAGATGGTCCCTTTGTGTTGGGCATTAGATTAATTGCTAAGAGCTCAGAGGTAAGCAAGATATATTACTTTCATCAGATGAGTAGAAAAAGTGAGGGCAAAAGATTGAACATATAAAGAAAAAAGACTAAGGGAGAGAGACAGAGCATGCAGAAGACACACACACACACATACAGAGAGATGGGGGAGACAGAGAGAGAAAAAGATGCAGAGGCAGAGACAGAAATAAAGACAGAGACAGAAACAGAGATAAAAACATTGTAACTGAAAGCTTTTCAGAGGGATTGAGCTGAATAAAAATTTCACAAAGAGATAAACAGTCTGAGAAACAGAGCCAAAAATAGATATTATAGAAAGACTAAGTACTAAAATATGAGTTAATTAAAAAGTTATGGCTGTGGTCAGAGAATAATAATGGTTGCTCTGAAATTTTTACAGGATAACATCATCTGAGCTATGTTTAATGGTGTAGAAACTCAATAGCCTAAATCATGTGTAGGAGCAATAACAGAAGGATTTTCTGGTGACCTTCTAGGTCCTACTTGCCAGCCGAGCAGCACCAGGACAGTCATTACTTCACATGGAATCTGAAGACCCAAAGTAGCATCATGCACCTTCCTCCCATTGTGATAAAAGTGGGACAGGTGTGCACAAGGTGTCAAATGGAATCCTGGGACAATTTTGCCTCAGAATGTGTCCACAAAGCACTCACTACCCCAGTTTTTAGTCCAGTAATGACTAACGAAATTCACATTGTTTTCTTGGGTTGTAGAATCAAAGTAATTACAGTAGAAAGGTATATGTAGAAGCCCTTGAAGTTATCCTTCCTTCTCCACTCCTGACCAAAAGAATAAATAAAATCAGCACATTACATCCTCAGGAAAAGAGTGGGAGTTGGTGTCAGCCTCAAAGACTTAAGTGATATAGGAGTAATGTTCTCTGTTTAATTCATAAGCCTGGCTCTTATGAAAATGAAATGAGTCACAGTGGACAATGGTAAAGTACTACAAATTTAGCCAGCCAATTATAACCACATCAAATATGGTATCTTTACTAAAACATATTAATGCATCACATATGTGGAATTCAGCTACCAATTTAGCAAATATATCCTTTCAATGTCTATCATGAAGAAAAATCAACAGCAGTTAGCACTCTTCTGTGTGGGCAATAGCATACATTCCCAGCCTATGTCAGTCCTGCTCTCTGATAATATTGTAATATAAAAGAACATACCAATTTGTCCCACTATGTTGATAACGTTGGGTAATGGGACATAGTAGGCAAGAAAGGCAGAATTCCAGGAGCCTCATTAAGAAAATTGTCGAATGTGGAAGACCAGTGCATAGAAATTCATGAGTCTGCTACATTGGTGAAGCTATCTTGAGGTCCAGTGGTTTGCAGCATTCTGGAATAAAACTTTAAAAGAAACATAAGTTATTGAGAAGTTATTGGGTAGTGATAACATCCTCTTCAACTAAGAACATAATACAGCAAGTGAAATCCTCTTCATGTTTTGGAAGTGTAACAATAGTAAATCTATAAATGGAACAACATAAAATAGAAACTTATAAAATTGAAGTTCCTTGAAATATGAGAGAAATTACCAAACCACAATGCTGATGAAATATTCTAATGTCTAAGAAATTTAAATACCATCTGGACCCTCATTCCCCAAAAATCAATAGATGCGGTGGCTCACACCTATATCAGATACTTGGGAAACTGAGACAGGAGAATTAAAAGTTCAAGACCAGACTGGGAATCAGTGAACCTCTGTCTAAGGAAAAAAAAAAAAAAAAAAAAAAAGAGAAACTTAAATATGCTTCATTCTTTCCAGATTGTCTCTAATTCAATCAGCTATAGGGTTGTATTTCTAATATGAATTATGCTCAGCAAAGAGCCTCTACATCATTTTAAAGTACCTGTGGACTATTTTTAATTAGTTTATTAGGTCAAGATAAATCAATAAAGCACCACGTTCCAACAAGCAAAAATTATAGAGGCCACATTCATTGTAAATGCATCAATAACACCAAGTCTCCCAAACACTCCACTTGAGAATCAAAACCCCTCTAAATATATGTTGCTTTGAAATGAATATCAGAGTGGAAACTACATCTTTTATGAAACACCTAATATAATATAATATAATATAATATAATATAATATAATATTTTGAGTAGATAATAGGATATCAGTTACCAGGGAATTAGGAGAGGGAGATGTGCGGAATCGTTGTTTCACGGGTACAAACTCACAGGTACACACGGGAGTTGGTTCTTGAGATCTACTATACAGTCTCAAGTCTATAGCTAATGCTAAAGCTTTTTATACTTAAAATTTTGAGGGTTGGGTGTAATGACGCATGCCTGTCATTTCATCCTCCTGAGGACTAGAAGACAGAAGCCATCTTGGATTGCATTGTCACACCCTATTTCAAAACAAATGAATAAAACAAAACATGTGAAAGTAAAACTCGTGTGCATTGCAGAAGTGGGAAGGATACTGGAAACACTTAGAGGCAAAGGCTGCATTAATTACCTGACAGTGGTGCCGGCAACACCAAATTTCTAAATATATTCAAACTCATGAACTTGTGTACATTAATCATTAGGTTTTTCTGTGCCAACTATATTTCCATAAAGCCAGGGAATTTTTTAAATTAAAATTATAAACTAATTAGAAATAAATGACACCGAAAGTTTTAATTCATAAAGCCATAGGATCTGAGGGTCAGGGAAATAGCTCAACAGCCTAAGTGCGTATATGGCAAGGACAAGGTCTTGAGTTCAATGTCCAGTAGTGCAGGGAAAGCAAGCAAACAAATAAACAGAAAACCCTGAGATCTGGCCCAGAGCATACTTGCACACATTTCAGGCCATACTTACACTTATTAGCACACAAGGAAACCCAAAATATAGTCAGATGCAAGGTAACCTAAGGAAAAATGGTAGAAACCTAACAAAATTAAGTATACATATTCACACGGCCAAATTTTTAAAAATATATTAAAAAGAAAAATATATACGCCGGGCGTGGTGGCTCACGCCTGTAATCCCAGCACTTGGGAGGCTGAGGCAGGAGGATCGCTGCGAGTTCGAGACCAGCCTGGGCTACAAAAGTGAGCTCAAAGCCATCCTGAACTGCACAGTGAGACCCTGTCTCAAAAAGCCAAAAAAAAAAAAAAGGAAAAGAAAAATATATAGCCAAATGTGTTTCAGCTTAGGAAGACAGAATATGGCAAGACCACATATTTGAAAGGGGAATTCATATGGTCGCCTCAAGACATAAAGATATTCTGCTTCTTGTTGTAATATTTAATTATCTAGGAGAATATTTGATCTTCTTCAACTTGATAAAGGGTAGCTTCTATAACCTAGACTTAATAACAGAATAAAAGTGGAAATAGGATAGCAGAATCAACATGACCCATTTTGGCCATCTGGCATTACTCTAGAGGTCATAGAAAATACAAATGAAATTAAGAAATGAACACACAAATGAAAATAAAAAATGAATATTTGCATTCGCAAAGAAGAGTCAAAGTATGTTAATTCATTAAAGATATGATTCGATTATATAAAAAATCAATGAGCTTCCTGTACGCTGACACTAATGAGTTTTGAAAAGATGAGTTTTGGGTTTGTGGTCTACCAGGAATTGATCCTCTTCTTCTAACTTGTTGGTCCTGAATGCAACATTATCATCATAAGACTAAAGGACTGGTAGAGAAATCTTTTATATCATTCCTGAAGTTGGCGATCCATGTGCTTCCTGTAGTCTTTAGGAAGAAAAAGAGAAATTGACAAAGAAGTTGGTCAATTTCATTGATTTCTTAAGAAGTAGCTCTTTTATTTCAGTGATTTTTCTTTATTGTTTGCCCATTCAGTCGCATCAATTCGTACTCTCTTTTTTTATTATTTCTGTCTGCTTTCTTTGGGTTCATTTCACTCCTTTTTCTATGCTCTTGAGGTAGGAATTGGAATGCACTGAATTTTGACTAAAGCCTTCTCATACCTGAGAGGAGAGATCTGCTCATATACTGTAAATAGGAACCCATAACAAGGCTGCAATATTTTGAGGAATGGAGAAGTAGAAGATACAGCAAAAGTGAAAGCAGAAGGGCCAAGCAATAGGGAGAGAATCAGTTGAGGATGGTGTCAGGACGGCAGCGCTTTCCAAGACTGAGACATGGCCAACCAGTGAACACTGCTCAGAGATCTACCAAAACAAAGTCTACAGTGTGTACTTCAGAGACAGTAGCTCATAACATTGAGTTTCAGATGAGTGTACTGAGAGAAGCCAGATGAAGCGTCCAGGGTAATACAGAGAGACGGCGATTCTTATGGACAGGCGCTGCACTTTTAAAGAAAGAAAATCCCCCTCCTTTGAATGAGATGATGCCGCTCACGGCTGTCAGTGCCTGGCTCATCCTAGCTCTTCCCTCTTCCTGGCTTCCTTGCCTGACAATGTTGGTGGTGGCCATCCCTCTTTTAAAAAGCAGGGTAGAGTCAACAGCATAGCTACTTGTACATTATTTCTGTTAGAAATGAGATACGGCATTCCCTGAGGACTGAATTCCCTTCCTAGAAAGAGAGGCAGCAAATAGATTGAAGAGTTTCTCAAGACAGATGACATGTATCATAAAATAAATGCTGGGTCCACCTCCTCAGAGCTGTGGACAGCGGAATGTAGTATAAACCCTGGAATCTCAGTTTCCTCATCATTAATCATTCATTCAAACAGTACCTGCCTCACTAATGTACATACTTATGCCTGATACCTGTATTTCCTATCATTTGCAACCAAAGTTTGCCTTATGTAGTGTTTTCAGAGGAGGCACTGTCTATGATAAAACATCAATAACTCACTCCGCACCACAACAGTAGGGTTCCTGTCCACATGTTGCATGATGTAGGCTTGGAAACGTGCTCAGCAAGCCAAGTCCATCACGAAGATTGGCAATGCCATGACAGATTTGCCAGGAAATGAGAGAGGCACTTCCATCAGCAGCTCACCCAGCTCTCTTAAGAAACAACCACAGCCCTGTGTAAGCATCAGTTCCTTCTGTACTTTTTTGACTCTTTCCCAATAATTCTTAGCGATCCAGGGTTAGGCTCCCTTGGTCTAATGAAAAGGAGACATTTTGACCTTTTAGGTTATTTTCTTTTTCCAAACCCAGTAAGAGGTAAACATGCGTACTAATTGCTGCTTAGATGAATGACCTCACCAGGGGAAGCGCTCTGAGATCCTAAGTCCTTGTGCTGCCTGCAAGTCCTGGTGTCATGGTGATTAACACAGCAATCACCAGCCAGGGAGCCAGGCCGCTCTGCCTACCACACACCCTGACTGGGTGACTTATGGCTTTATATTTTTAAATTGGCCTCTCTAGCACCGTCTGATAAATCAACACACAAGTCATTAAATGGTTCATTATCCCAGTAATATGATTCATTCTTTGTGCCAAGAAATGCAGGAGATGTCAGGGAACTTAAAAATATCCCATTTGAAGCCATGAGCGCCCATCCACATAACAGATGAACTGGATGAAAGGGAGCAGTTGGACACAAAGGTTGATGAGAAGGCCCAGCAGGTGGCTGACTTCCCTCCAGCTGTCCTTGACCTCCTGTTGGAACGTGTAAGCCACATTCTCGCCCGACTCTGTGTCTCACCATACTTCCTCTCTCATGCACTCAGGGGGCAGTCAGGCTGGTTGCAGGGATCTGCTATGGAATTCATAGTGCAGTACATTCAGCTGCAATTGCTTCTCAATGAAGAACATCAAGTTTGGAAGGCAACTGGGCTGAAATGTCACTCTAGAAAGTATCCTGAGTCCCAGTCCTGTCAACACGTGTGGAACTCTGGGCGGATCACTAGAAATAAAATACTTTTGTGGCCCGGTGAGACAGCTCAGCAGTCTAACACGCCTGCTTATGCAAGCTTAAGCAGGTGCAGGGAACTGCAGTTCGATTCCCAGCACCACCTGGTGTATCAGCCCCACCCTTGGGACGGGCTGAGGCGGCCAAAAAAATAAAAAACACTTCTGTGTTGTCATCAAGAAGTCAAACAAGAAGGTAATTCTCTATATTTCCAAGTTCTTCCTAGCTCTATGATTCTAGTGTGTTAGAGGAAAGGAAGGAAGAGCTCAGAACTTAGCAAACAAGAATTTCAGATACTTCCTGTGTGTGGAATCAAGCAAGGGAGGCTTCCACCCAGTCTGCACCCGCTAAGAAGGTTCTACTTCATTATGCTGATTCTACCAGTGATGAAAGTAAAGAGAAACAAAAACATTGAAATGAAGTTGTCTGGAGCATGTAAAAAGAATAAAACTCCCCAAAGGACTCACGGGTAGGGTAATTAAGAGGGTGATACCCAGCCCTTAATCTCTTGGCTGAAATATAGGACCCAAGGAAGTAGAAAGAGGTAATCAGCCCCCAGCAAAGCAGCTGTGGTGCCTTCTGTGCACCTCTTCTGTGTTTCGCTTCTCTCAGTAATCACTGTTTGGGCCATCTGCAGTTCACTGCCTGAAAATAACATTTTATTGTGCTTTTTTGGTTGGAGGTAAGTCGGGAACCTGTTATTTTGTCAGGACAGAAGCAGAAGACCTTTGGGTATATTCCTAAGCCCTTGATCCTTACTGGTAGCTTCCTATCCGGATTAAATATCTAGCACCATCTGTAGCTTGATTCCATGTCGTTCAACCAACTTAGGGAAAAGAGAAGTCTTATTTGAATTTCATATTAAAAGCAATATTTTGACTATTTAAAGCTACAATAAAAATACAAGCATAATGAAAACTATAAAAAAAAAACAATAAAACCCTCTGAACTAAACCATTTAACACACTTGGAGGCCACCAGTGTGACACTGGGTTAATTCATTTTTATGTAGAACTTGAAATAAAGTGTATCATCTCCTCTATGTCTAATTTAAGAGCACCTTTATCTCAGGAATGGAAAGAGCTCCAATCGGAAAATCTATTAATATAATTCACCACATTAACAAATCAGGAAATTATATGGTTATCTCAGTAGATGAAGAGAAAGCGTTCAATAAAATTTAAACTATATACATGATAAAACATATATTAACAATGAGAACACTAGAAATGAAGTTCTTCAGTAAAGGTATTTCATTTAAAAGCTATCTCAAACATCATAATTAATACTGAAACTTTAAAAGCATTTTTATTAAAGTCTTATTCACCACAAAGATGTCAAGTGTCTACTCTTATTTAACATTTTATTTACCGAATTTTTCCCTTATGGTATCTCTTGGCCTGACCTGAAGGCAGTCTGAAATTCAGAAAAGGGATAAAGATGGGCAGAGGGTTCTCAAAAAAAAAAAAAAAAAAAAAAAAAAAAAAAAACTCCTTGATTCTGCTAGAGAGGGAATAGAATCTCTTGGCATTAAAATGGTGGCAGTTAGATCCCACATGCACTGGAAACTCTGAGAAAAGAGCCATCTTCTCCAGTTGGAAGAGCTGTTGTCCCCAAAACAAATTGCCATTACTTCCTCCAAGCTCCACTGTATACACAATGTCTGGTCCTGGTATGAAAAGAGTTTCAAAACGAGAGAGCAAAAGCAAGCTATATAGAATCCTGATTTCTGGATGAAAGATTGGAAACTGAGTCCTAGAAGATGGCAAAGAGGGAGAGGCTTAGGAAACCAAATCACTAAGTTGTTTAAGAACACATAAGGTATTCCTGGTTTTTATTCCAAATAGTTCGCTAAGACATTGAGAATAAAACTGTAAGCTAGACAGCTGGTGAGACAGCTCAGCAGTCTAAAGCGCATGATTAAGCAAGCTTAAGCAAAGTGCAGGGACCACAGTTCAATCATGCACACCACATGCCTTGCCAGCCCGGCCTCCAAGGTTGGTTGAGCCAGCCAATAATAATAATAATAATAATAATAATAATAATAATAATAAGCCTATATGCTAGGATACTGCCCCTGTCCACATTTGCCTGAGGCATGGGGTGGGAAAAATATAAACAAGACTGAAAGACGTTTGAAATCCAATTAATATTGAGACCTCATCCTAGAATATATATATATATATATATATATATATTCTATATATTCTATATATATTCTATATATATATATATATATATATATATATATATATATATATTCTACATGGTTTAATCAAGACCCAGCTCTATATAACAAGGTTTTCAAATATAGCAAAATGTCCACCATAGATTCTTAAATTACATTCGTATGAAGCACCATGAAAATCTCAAGGTACATGGGAAAAAGATAGTCTACATATGTCAACAGTGACATACCAGAACTCGCTCAACCCTGCAGTGCTTCAACATCGATGATGGATTTACCTGACAAGACACTGGTAATTTCCTTACTGTTCTTGACTTTAACATATGAAAATTTAAAATTCACTATCGCCAATGATGACAAAGGAAAATGCCAGTCAACTTGAGGACAAATCGATAGTAATATCTAATATGAAAAACTAAACTAAAAAAACAAAAGACTGATTGGAAAACTAACACATAAAAAAGCATTAAAATAGCATTTGTTGGGGCCCAGCGGGATGGCTCAGTGGTCTAAAGCTCCTGCTTGGGAAAGCTTGGGCAGCTTCAGGGACTGCGGTTCGATCCCCAGCACCACATGCTGCACCAGCCCTGCCCTCGGGGCGGGCTGAGCTGGCCATAAATATGAGTGAATAAACAAAGGTTCTGAAACAAGAATAAATAAATAAACAAATAATTTTTTTAAATAGCATTTGTTTTTCCTGACTAGAGATTAAAGATTGTGGCACAAAATACTTAAAAAGTAACACTGAGATAGTCTCTAAAGTTACCAGCACAATACCCAAATCTTTACGAGTCAATGATTTTAAAAAATAATCCAAATTTTTAGACACTTGGGGTTTCTGGCTTTAAATACTCCAAGTCACCTCAGCCAGAAGCCATAGCAATTGATCAAATAGGGCCTTGTGCTATACTTTCCTTATAAAGTTTAATTTGATTTATTTTGAAGGGTAAAAGCAAAAGCAAAAACAAATAGAAACAAAGACAGAAATAGGGTAACCTACAACAATAGCTACGTTTCAATAGATGTGTTACACATTTTAGAAACAATGGACAATTACCTATTTTGATCATAGAATCTATTGCTTAAATTAAAGGAGAGAGCAATGTGAGATTGGACAAATAATTGAGTATTAACACTTGCTTTCAATAAACTTTAATTTTTCTTGTCTTTTTTGCTTTTTTACATATTTATTTGAAAGAGAGCATAATAATAATAATAATCATCATCATCATCATCATCATCATCATCATCAACAATTAGTAATGGTACACATTTTGAAGACGAAGTGAGATGCATGAAACCATGGTTTTTGTGTTACACATTGCTGTCCTCAGTGTAGCTGCTTAGGTCACAGGTATTAGTATACAGAGTTAGAGTGAAAATTCTAAATATTAGTGGCTCCTTTCAAATAATGAATGGAAGTTATCAGTCCAGCTATCTCAGCCTTGCTGTATGTATACCTGCACGACATTCCCCCTTCCTGCCTTTTCTCCTTTCCCTCATCTTCATTGTTTCCTCCTTATTTTCAGTTTATTTGCATTTACTCTATCTATTATACCTTTCAGGCTTTGTTTATTCTTTCAGGTTCTTACACTAGGGAGACAATATGATATTTACACAACATGCGGGTCTGATTTATTTCACTCAGGAGTATAGCCTCTAGTTGCAGTCACTTACCTATAAAGACTTCAAGTTTGTCTTTCTTTATAGCTGAGTAAAACTCCGTTGTATAAAAATATCACAACTTTTTCATCCATTCCTCAGGCAATGTGTATTTTGGTTGATTCCAATATTTGGCTAAGACAAATTGTGCTGTTATAAACATAGGTGCATATATATCACTATGCTATGATGTCTTGAGTTCTTTGAGGAAAATTCCCAGAATGGGAATAACTGGACTGAATGGCATTTCCAGTCCTAATTTTTGAGCAGTGTCCACACTGCTTTTCATAGTGGTTGCACCAATCTGAATTCCCACCAGCAGTAGAGAAAGACTCTTTTTTCCCCCCGACAGCCTACAGAAACTCCTCACTGTACTGATGGTAAAAGTCATCTAGACACACATGCTTGCCTCTGACATTTGTTCTCCTTGGAAGCTTCCTTGCACCCACTCTTTGTAGGTTCTCGATCCTTCGTGCTATGAGACTCCATATAACACTGTCCAAGGGGGCCCCTAATAAAGCTTACGGTGTAATAGTGCCCCCCATGCTCATAGATGTTTTTCTAGCCCAGCCCCAAATAATTAAAATATTCAGATGAATGAACAAGAAATACATCATTGATGGAATACTGAGCAATAAAGGATAACACACTAATAATATAGCAATTTGTATGCTATGTGAAAGAAGCCGGGATCAGCAGGTGACACACTATAGATCCTGTTTGTGTGAGTCTTCAGAAAACTACCATGTTATTATTCCAATTTTAGTGTATGTGCTGCTGAAGTGAGCACAAAAAACTGTCATGACAGAGAGCAGACCAGTAGCTCACAGGGCTGAGGTGAGAAGGGCGTGACTACAAAGGCAGAGCAGAAGGTAAGTTTGGGGGATGATGGAATTGTTTTTGAGCCCTGTTCATAGAAGTGTTCATGCAAACCTATATACACGTTAGCCAACGTGGATCTTTATACCTAAAAAAAAAATCTACTTTGTTTTCTAATTAAGAAAATATTTAAATTAACTTTGTCTGCTTAAAGCAGAAAGGAAAACATTGTGTTATGGCCTTTATTGTGTGTGTAGATGCCATTGAAGTGCAAGAAAGAGAATAGAATTCTACTGGTGTAAGGCTCTTGCTTTTCACAAGTAGTAGCACAATATGTAGTTTAAGTAGACTAGATACAAAATGTGATGCCCAGCTGTATGCCATTTACTAGAAGCTTACTATACATACAAATCCTCAGATTACTTGAAAGAGATGTGATACAAATAAACAGTCCACACAAATACTAAGACCAAGAAACTCTATTTGATTATTCAAACTAGCATTAGTCAGCTTGTTCTGATCAAAAAAATTACACCACAAAAATATATGTGTAACTACATATATATATATATATATATATATATATATATATATATATATATATCTTGGTTGTCTGCACATAAAACACATACTCAGATATAATACATTAGGACACAAAACAGCTTTCAAAAGCTTTAAAGGGCTAACATAAAAATAGTGCAGCCTCTGAGCATAACAGAATTAAACTAGAAATCAATAAGCACAAGGTATCCATAAATATATCAAACATTGTAAATTAAACAACTTCTAACGAACATCTAGGTCAAAAAAGACATTCCAATGAAACTGTCAAGAATGATGAAAGGTATGTACACTCATTCTACTTGCAGGCTAACAAGCTTGCCTGCCGGATTCAGGATGCTCAAACATCGAACAGGGTAGAAAACGTCTGTGACAGAGGGAAAGATATGCATCACCTACATCATACCCAGCAGCATGAGATTTTTTTTTTTTTAATTTTCAGGGATGGGTCTCCAGGGTATTCAGGGTCTCACTACGAGATTGGACTCAGTGACCCACCTGTTTACAGCCTCCCAAGAGCTGGGATTATAGGCGTGCACCACCATGCTCAGTCTCAGTTGCTGTCTCAGTGCACCTCAGGGACAGGGCAGGCACAGCAGGCCCTGGGGGTTGGAGGATCAAACCCCTGGCACCTGAACCTGCTTGTAAGTGCTTTAATCTGCTGAACTATTTAGACAGCCCTAGCATGCGATTAATAGTCTACTACTTCTCCTTACCCTTCCAGTCCCTGCCCAGATGTGTGCTACCCACACAGTGGTTCTTAAGGTGCTTCAGAAACTCTATGTTTGGAAAACTGTAAGTGAAATCTGTTCAATATTTGCCACAGAGGAAGACATGAGCTTTACGATATTAGGTAGCAAGCAAAACTTCTCTTCCAGAGATGTCAGCTTGATTTTTGAAGCCCTTTGGCTATTCAGTCATCCTTGAAATTTAACCTAGAATAGAAGGCCCTACGTAGAATATCATGAAGAACTGTCCCTAAATAGAAGTAAAAAAGTCTAGCAAATGAAGAGTAAATTTCCCTAAAATAAATAGAATACTTCTTATACTCCACACAAAATAATGCATTTCCAAAGACAATGAATAGAAAAAAAAAAGAGGAAAGAATAAAAGAAAAGCAGAAATCAATAAAAAAGAAAAAAGACAGTGAATACAAAAAAGAGGAAAGAATAAAAGAAAAGCAGAAATCAATAAAAAAGAAAATGAACAATAAAGCCAATGATTGCATCTGTAAAAGATTAATACAATTAATAAACCCCAAGCAAAACTCATAAAGAAAAAGAGAGAATAAATGAAACTTAATATTGTAAATGAAAGAAGAGGATATCATTGAAGGTCCTTGGGATTTTGATAGCATAGTAAAATGAGTTGAGAAATGATTCTAGATAAATACATTTGACCACTCAAACAGAATTATTTTCTTTTCCTGAAAGTCACAACTTAACCAAACTAGAAAAACAATAAACACAAAATCTAGTAGTGCTATATCTGTTAAAGAAGTTGAAGGCATCATGAAAAAAAAAAAAAGCTTCCAATATAGAAAATTCTAGGTCCACATGATTTTCTTAGTAAGCTTTATCAAACACTTGAAGAAAAACTAGTGCAAGTTTTACTGAAATACTTTTTAAAATGACAAGGAAGGAGTATGTCATATGGTTCAACAAAATAACCACATAAACTTGACAGAGACTTTATGAAAAAAAAACCTGCAAGCCCATTTTGTCTCATAATCATAGTTACAAAATTCCTAAATAATATATTAGCAAATAATAACTAATACTCAGTACTATTAATAAATGTATAATACATATCTATATATACATATAGATATATATTGCCAGATTTATAAAACTGGTTTAATATTTAGAACTCAACCAAAGATAAAATTCAGCACAAATTACTGAAAAAAAATTCTCAAAGCATTGGGAAGAAGAAGTGGCTACTTCATTATGTTAAAGGATATCTATAAAAATAAAAATCATAACTAGTTCACTCTCAATGGCAAAATATTAAGTGTTGTACTTTAAAAAGGAAGAGAAAGCAAAGAAATCCACCTTTACTACTCCTATTCAACATTGTCTTATAAGTCCAATAAAGTTTAGTAAGACAAAGACATGAATCATAAAAACAGGAAAGGAAAAGTAAAACTAATGTATGCATAAGCAGGATAACTGTTTCCTTAGAAAATCTGAGACAGTACCAAAATACAACAAGATCATATGATTTAAGGTCAACATAGAGAAATAAGGGCTATTTGTATGTACTGATAACAAAAAAAGAAATAAGGACTAAAATTCTACAACATCACAAAATGTAAATTTGACAAATCATATGCAAAAGCACTGAAACTTAAAAACATTGCTGAGAGAGGTTAAAGATAAGACCCAACTTTGTTGATGGATAAATTCTCTATAGATTGATCTATGGAGTTGATTCAATACAAATCAGTATCTCAATATGAACTTTTGATGAAATTAGTAAATTGATCATAAAAGTTATATGGAAATCAAAGGACATGAGATCTCCAATACAATCTTTAACAAGAAGAAAGAAAATGGAAGGCTTACTGATTTCAATATTAGCCATGAAACATGAAGTAAAAAGTGACAGGGTAATATTAACAGAATTATGTTAATAAAAAGAAAGAATTCAGAAAAGGCCCAAATGCATCTGATTTATTTGGGTCTTTTGATTAAATATCAGTACAACTCAACAGTAAAAGGAAATTCTTTTATTAAGCCGCTAATTGGACAAATATGTGAGAAAAATAAAGTTTCATCCATAACTCCACATTTTAACTAAAAATTAGTTCAGAGCTCATAGAGCCATTGTCAAAAAACTGTATGGAGGCTTCTCAAAATATTAAAACCAGAGCTACCATATGCCCCAGCAATCCCATTTCTGGCTATGCCTGCGGAAATTAAATCATAATCCCAGAGCGATATCTGCACTGCCATGCTCACCAGAGCATCATCACAGCAGCTGAGACACTAGCAACCAACCTGTCTATCAATGGATGAGCGGTGCTAAAATGTGTTTCCACACACAGACCTGCAAAGAAGTGTGACTCAACCTTTACAAAAGAGAGAAACCCTGCCATTTTTAATAATAAAAATGGACCTAAAAACATTAGGCTAAGTGAAAAAATTCAGACACAGAGAGATAAATACTACATGATCTCATTGTATGAGAAAGTTAAAACCATTGAAGTAAACAAAGTAAAGAACAGATTGAAAAGAAAGGTAGTTAGCAGAGGCTAGAAAACAGTTGAAATGGGAAACATTTGTCGAACAGTACAATCTTGTGCTTATATGGTCAAGATGATAACCACAGTAAACAATAATGTATACTTGAAATGTCTTCAGAAAATAGAACCTAAGTGTTCTTACCATAAAAAAGGGACTGGCCAGGTGTGATGGGGCATGTCTGTAATCCCAACACTCAGATAAGTGGTTACATCAAGCCATCATATGATAAATACATTATGAATGTACACAACTTTATATGCTAAGATACCTCAATGAAGATGGAAAAGATCACTCACTATGTGTGTATAAACATAAAGGCTTAAAACTTTATGCCTTATCTTGAAGGTCTAAGATTCTTAAAGTATGAAAATGTGCAAAAGCACCTGAAAAGGTGTGTAATATCTTTTATCAGTAAAGAACAATTCAAGTTAAAATAAAAACCTACATAATATAGCATTAAAATGGTTATGATTAAATGCTTAGCTATAATGGTGTTATTGTTTGATCTAAAATGTTTTCCAGTAATAAGAAATTCAAAAGAAAAAAATAAAAATATTAATAAAAAGAAAAAAAATAAGCATTAACTATTTCTTTCAAAAGACCAGCAGAAATCTGCAGGACAATTGTCCAAATTATCCTGCATGTATATAAATAAATATATATTTTCCCTTCTTTCTTTTGTCCTTTTTCTTATCCCACTTTTCTTCCCATTGAAAAATATCTTTTCCTTTCACAGCATCTATTGTACCTTTCAGACTATATTTATATTTCAAGTTCTCACACTAATGAAACAATACAACGTTTTCAGTGTGAGTCTGATTTATTTCACTTACCAACGTAGTCTCTGGTTGCAACCATTTATCTACAAAAGCTTCGAATTTATTTTTTTTTATACCACAGTAATACTTCATTGTGTGAAAATAACATCTTTTATGCATTCTTCATTTGATGGGCATTTGGCTTATTGCCAAGATTTAGCTATGGCAAATTGTGCTGCTGTAAACATGGTTGCATATATCTTGTTGTGGTATGATTTCAGTTTTGCACATTTATATCTGGTTACCTAAACAACTAAAGATAACTATATGCAATGCAGCAGCCAATGTTGAATTCCTATTACTTTGTTTGGTGAAATTTTGTATCACTTCTTTTTATATAATTTTATTAAGAAATAATAATGAGAAAGTTTCAAAATACTACATTAGTAGTACAGCCACAATAATACAATGCATATTGTTGTCTTCATAGTAGTTTTTCAGAGTACAAGATGCAAACATGATAACTTTTCTAAACACTATTGGTACAAATATTTCTTCTCATTGAGCTAAGAGAAAGTAGTTGTTTGCATAGTTTAATATTCCACAATAGTAGTGGGTTATCAACAGAACTGGCAATGTCAGAAGCTATTGACTTGAGCCTTTTACAGCTCAGAATACATATCTGGCTTTGTTTTTTTATGCCTCATGGTTAAACTTTTCTGCTGGATGGTTAAGGCCAAGTTAAAGCAAGACCTACATAGCAAAACATGTAACTTTTGTATCTGACAAGGTCAGTCAAATCCCCTCTGGATTTACCTGAAACCATGTACAATGGTTTGTAGAACTTTTGACAGTGTCGGCCATCTTTATGAGTCACAGCCATTGCTTGACCAGTTTGGTCTCTGTGAAAACCTGAGAGAACTTTTTCTCTCTAGGTGACTCTCCTTAGGCACACTATACATTGTCTGTCCCTTTCCTCTGTGACCCCATAATCACCTTGAACAGAAAATTTGGAACATCGCTGAGTTATAGGATGTTGCAACACAGGTTCTCTTATGTCCTGAGTCCTCACTGACCTTGAAAGGCTAGGGTGAAAATACTAGCTATCCTGGTAGTCCTTCTTTTTTCTTTAATTTTTTGATTTGTAAGCTTAAGTTGTTAACCCTCCAGAAGAGAAGTTTAGTGATACTATTACTTGATCACATAGGTATTTCAGCTGAACCTCATTGTCTTTCCGCATATCAAATGCCTTAGACTTAACTCGAAATTGGTATTACCCATCAATCATTGATATTCTAAACATATACAAAATTGTAGCAGGTCAATTCTATGGCATTTCTCCTTGTCTCTTATTCTCTTTTAATAGCTTTTAAAAATTTTACTTGAGAGGGAGCATAGCCAATTTTGTGTCATTTCTAATGCTGTTTCTTATTAGTAGTTTGCACTCCTGTAAATAAACAAATAAATAAATGTTTCCCAAAAATCTCCTGTTCAGAAGGAGCGTTTGGGGGCAGTGACTGGCTTGTTGGGACGCTATGCTAATCAGGGGGTTCAGTAGGTGGAATGTGCATGAGGAGAGAGAGTCCCAGCTGGAGTGATCACCAGGGCTGTGGCCTGGCACGGAGGCCACTCATTCACTCTGCGCCCCCTGGCGGTCGCGGGAGGAACAGCTCTGCTCAGCAGCTGCTTCCTACCACACGTTTCTGTCCTGGAACCCCCAAATTTGGGCCTGGATCTCCTGTACATTGTCAATCAAAAGCATCTGTTCCCTTCAATTGTGGGTGACAGGTATTTTATCCCAGCGAGGAGAAAGTGGCTCACATACATGTAAACAACCTGAAACATTTCATGCTCCCACACTGCTGGCAAGAAATCCAATGAGGACATATGTTCACAAGAAGACTTGGACAGGAATTTTCTTTATTGTAAAAACCAGGCATACTTCACCTAGTACGTAGGAGAGCAGATCAATAAACTATTATATATCCCATAGAATATTACGTTGGCAGTAGCAATTTTAAAGGAGCTATTAGTACATGCCCCAAACTGGATAAATTCCAAAAACATTATACTGAGCGAGAGACTCTATGCACAGAAAAACACAAACTGCATGACTCTGTTGTATGAAATGTGAGTGCAGATGAAAATAATACATGGTGACAGAAACAAGAATAATGGCTTCCATGGGGCTGGTGAGATAGCTCAGTGGTCTGAAGCATCTGCTTAGGCAAGCTTAGGCAAGTGCAGGGACCACAGTTCGATCTCTGGCACCACACACTGCATCAGCCCCGACCACAGGGCAGGATGAGCCAGCCACAAAAAAAAGAAAAAAAAAAACCTCTAAAAAAGAGTAATGGGAGCTGGGCCTGGTGGCTCACGCCTGTAATCCCAGCACTCGGGAGGCTGAGGCAGGAGGATTGGTGCGAGTTTGAGACCAGCCTGGGCTACAAAAGTGAGCTCAAGGCCAGCCTCAACTGCATAGCGAGACCCTGTCTCAAAAAGACAAAATAAAAATAAAAATAGAAAAGAGTAATGGCCTCCAGTAAAGGGAAAGGAGCTTCGGGGGATAATGTTCATGTTCTGCATTTGTGCAAGTTGGAAGTTCAATGGATGGATGCATTTGTCCCAACGTGTGACACCAGATCCCCAGGATCTGTCTGTTTCATTATATAAAGATGGTGCTGAGCTGATTAACAGAGTAAAAGACATGCAAGTTTTAGAGCCTAACCTATCGATTTTACTACTGTCATCTCAGAACCCACCATCAGGTATTATCCTCGAATATCTGCCTTCACGGACAAAATGCAAAGTCCCCTGAAAGAGATGATGTGTCATTAAAGATTATTTGCATCATAACATGAATTGTTTTCTTCTTATTCTGTGGTACTGGGGATCAAAGCCAGGATCTTCACACTGATCTATATTCCTAGATCTTTTAAACATTTTTTAAAGTTTGAAAAAGGGCCTTGGCAATTTGATTACCCAAAACTTATGATCTGCCTGCATTAGCCTTCCAGAATACTGGGGTTACACACAGATGCCACCATGGCTAGCTATGAATGATTTCCTTCTATAAGAAACTGAAGGGTCTCTACATAGTCCCTGTCCCCAGACCACTCAGGCCCACATTATTCCAAGAAAATATATTGGACTATAGTATTAAGAAAAAGTTTTTGCCTATAATGAGGAGGAAAACGTTTTAAGTCTTGGGCCCTCATTGTAGTTATTCATTATTCTGTAACAAAGCACTCTACATTTTTTTTGAGACAGGGTCTCATTATGCAGTTCAGGCTAACCTTGAGCTCACTTTTGTAGCCCAGGTTGGTCTGGAACTTGCACCAATCCACCTGCCTCAGCCTCCCGAGTGCTGGGATATGCACTCTACATTTAGTGGCTTAAAATAGTAACAATTTATTGCTCTTCGTGATGCTCTTCAGGATTCTACAATCTGCAGTGGTTCTGCTGGCTACTTCTCGATATGGGAAATTTGACATAGCAAAGGTGGAGCTGGAATTTTCTGGAATGTCCAATATGCTATCTTTACTCAAATGTCCTGAATCTTAGCTGGTGGGATAGGTAGAATACCTGGAGGATAGTCCTCTCTCTCTCTCTCTCTCTCTCTCTCTCTCTCTCTCTCTCTCTCTCAAACACACACACACACACACACACACACACACACACATCATTCAGAAGAGCTGCTGTGGCCCTCATATAGCGGCCTAACAAGCATGTTACAGTACTACTATCTTCCAAGAAAGAATAAGAAAAAGCTACCAATCCTTTCAAAGGTTAAACATAGAAATGGCATTGTTATTTTTGCCACATTCTACTGGACAAAGCACAGCACAAGGGTGGGTCTGATTCAAAGAGAGAAATGGGATGGGCATCAGGTCTGGGTAGAGAGAGAGGGAGTAGACACCATAGATACAGCACTCCCTGAGTGGAAGACCATTCCAGTGTTGAAGCCTGGCATGAAAGACCCCTGGAGCTGCTTCCCAGGCAGAATGGGAACATTAGTCCCTAGGAAGCAAAGCTGTCTCTGCCTTGCCTCTCCTTGCTTTCCCCTACAGACTTTTGGTGGTTGGTGAACAGACCTGAGCATATCAAGATGGAAAAGTCAGACTATATCTGATGATGAAAACCCTCCAGTAGTTCTGTCTAAGTCACAGGGGATTGTGATTGGAGACAAAACCCCATATTCAGAACTTGCTTTTGTTGCCTGCTGCAAGTTCTCAAGCACCCACGGAACAGAAGTTGTACCCGAAGAAAAGGTGCAGTTGTTTTGTTTTGTTTGGTAGTGCTGAGTGTCGTTCCCAGAGTCTTGCACATTCAAGACAAGCATGCTCCAATTTAGCTAAAAGCGGGGACGCTGGGGTTAATCAGTCCCTGTGTCACAGGAACAGGACTCTAGCAGCTGGAGACCTTTGGCCTTAGCCAAATGCCACAGGTCAACATCACTGGACCTCTGTGAATGCTGGTTTCTGTTTAGACAATGATTCATCTAAGGTGGGATGGAGATATGTGACTGCTCTGGGCAGAAAAACAGTGATGAAGAGGCCAGCCTTCTTCTCCTGACCCTGAGCAAAGGCTTGGTGCCAGGTTCCCTTACACATGGCAGTCAGAACAATGGAGCTTACGTGCAGCAATTCTTCCCCAGTAGGAATTGGACAGTGTCTACAGACTCTTTTTTTAAAAGAATTTTATTTATTTATTTTCTTGTTTCAGAACTTTTCTTTCTTTGTTTGTTTATATTTATGGCCAACTCAGCCTGTCCTGAGGGCAGGGCTGGCGCAGCATGTGGTGCTGGGGATTGAACTGCAGTCCCTGCAGCCGCCTGAGCTTTCCTAAGCAGGTGCTTTAGACCACTGAGCCATCCTGCCGGGCCCCGACTCTTGATTATTAAAACTCAGAGAGTATTGCTGCCTCTCAATGGAAATCCCAAGGATGCTGCTGAACCTCCCACAGCACGCAGGACAGAAGCACCAGCAAACACTTGTCCAGCCCAATGGCAGAGGCTCAGCTATGTGTGACAACCTTTAACTTCCTTTTTGTTCTGACCTGGCTATAGAGGAGCTACTTAGGAAAGGAGAAAGGACCACATGTTAGAAGTGTGTTTGTCCATTTACTTAAATAGCCAAAGAAGTCCGTAGGCGTGACTTGGCTATTTCTGCACTCCATAGAAGATTCTTTCGTTGTCGTTTGCCTCCATTTCAGTCTTCCTTCAGACTCTGAGCAGTGTTTCTGCCGTGCTATGACAAGTGGAAAATGATTGCAACAGCTTTTGATCATAGTTTACCAGCATTTGCCCTACCCTTGCGTCGTCTTCTGTCCCCCTGATTAAAAGATCTGGCTCTCTGGGAAAGTCACAAGCACACTAAGGCGGCATTAATAATTGATTTTTTTACTTCTTTCTCAGCAAGCTGTGCAATTTGACTTTGAGCAGGAGTTTTTCAGACCGATAAGGCCACGGTGTCCTTCGAGCACCATTTTGAGTTGCAAGGATCTTTGGTGGGCGACTTCTTCTTTCTTTTATTGTTCTGCCATTAGCACAGTAACAACTATCCTAACATTTCCATCCCTTCAGACCTCTTCCAGGGGATGACATCCCATGAAAGGGGCGTGAGCTTCTGTTGATGACACCGTTGTAATTTCTTTGAGCTCCACAACAGACGCACCCCAGGGTTGCTCATTAACACGCCACTGTAATGAGGTTTCACTGACACTTCTGCAGAGTTTGATTGGTCAGAGGGCAGCAAAGTGTGGCCTGCAGGGTGTGAGCAGAGCCTTGTCCTTTCCTTGATGTGACAGTGCTGGCATTTTCACGGCCAAGAGGGTGTGTTCCTCTCACTCTCCCCCGCAGCCTGCCCTGGAAGAAAAGTTTTATGTACTTTGTAGCATTTGTAGAGGTTGCAGGCCATAATCGGCAGGGCTCCAAGGCAGGGTGGTATGGCAAAAAAGCCACAGTTCATGGCAGGCATAAGGTAAGCAAGCAAGCAAGCAAAGCCTTGAAAATATTAATATGCTAAGGTAGGTATACAAACTATGAAGAAGAAGCTATAAAAACTGCTAACAGTAGTTATCTTGGGGCTGGTACTGAGGTAGGAAAATACTATTTTGTTTCCTACTGAGCATGTTTCAATAAGCATGGCTCAGTTGTCATCCAGAATCTACTCCACCCTATTCTCGTAAAAATCTCTTCCTTTTCTTTGGTGTCCACTTTCCTAAGCTCCCAGTCCATGCCTCCTAGGTGGGGCCAAGTGACAAAAGTAATCCAATAAGGCTAGGTAGATCGCTTGGTGGTCTAAATACTTTGGGAGTCTAAACACCTACCTGTCAAGCACAAGGACCCAGGCTCTATCCCCAGAACCACATGCTGTGCTAGCCCTGGAACTCAAGACATGCTGTGCTCATCACCAAAACCAGGCATAATGGTGCATGCCTATAATCCCAGCGTTGGGGGATGCTGAGGCAGGGAGATCACTACAAGGCCAAGCTGCATAGTGAGACCCTATCCCAAATGAATACATACATACATGCATACATACATATAAGATTAAAAAGGGGGTGGGAGCCAATCAGTCCCTGGCTACACTGGCAAAGCAAACAAGGTCCAGAGCATGTGATTCAGCTAGTCCAATCAGAGTAACTGTCAGGAACAACAGAGAAGTCATCCTGTTATGGTTTGTGTATAGGTGCCCCCCCCAAAGCCTCGTGCAGTCATTTGGTGGCTTCTGGAATTTGTAATTGGTTAGTGTGGGTGTGGTTCTTGCACTCCCCTGTGCCAGGTGATTTGCCTTTCAGTGTAAAGGAAGACAAGTCAGCTGCTTGAGCTGCTGCTGCCTCTCCCTACCCTCTTGCTCTTAGCTGCCCCCATGAAAGGTTGCCCTCTGCCATGTGCCACTCTGCCTTGGAGCCAGCTGAATGTGGACTGAAATCTCCAGTAACTGCAAGCAAAATAAACCTTTCCTTCCTTCATTTTGAGTGTTGGGTATTTGTCCCAGCAACGAGAGAAGAGTCATTAAGACACACCCCAAGAGAAGCTTCTTGCTAAATTTGAACTGTTAAGAACTAGAGTCACTGTAACAGTGTTAACCCAGAGCGGAGGGTAAGAGCTGAATCACGAGAAGTTTCATAGCTCCCTTGAGATCGTTGAAGTCAACCCCGCAACTATGCAGAGACAGGAAGTAAGGCAGTCTTTTTTGTTAATCTACTTTGGGTGAGATTTCCTTCCCTGCTTATCACAACAGTCAGACTTTTTTAATGTTATATAACTTGATTTCAATTCTAACAGCAGGGCAAACTCCTTCTGGAAGCTTTGCCCCAGTGGTCACTTGTAGCAATACTGCTGAGGACTTTCAGTTTGAACACAGAAACTAGGAGCTTCACACTAACCTTTTTTTCTTTACACAGATCTGGTTTAGACTGCAACTGAATTGGATTTTCAGCTGGTGGTCAACTTGTAATACCCAGCTGAATTGAGCCAATGTGGTGCCAGCTGTGGGAGGTCCACTTGAGGATTGTTGGCAGCAGAAAAGGGCTGTAGGAGGCTATCGGGAGCTGGTAGAAGCTTCTGGGAAGCTGTTGAAAGCTTCTGGTTCTCTTGGGTTATTCTACTGGAGGACCTGGTCGTGCTAGTTTTTCTGATGAGCTTGGCTATTCTTATCAGAGGAAGAGCTCAGGACATCATTGTTGCTGAGAATGACCTTGTTTCTTTCACCTTGGGAGAGCTCTGGTCCTCACCTTGAACATTGCTTCCTTGCTCCAGAGGGGAAGATGTTGCACTGCTCAGCTTCCTGGAGAAGCTTGTCGTGTTGGCTATCTGAGGAACTCAGCTTTCCTCATCATCTGATGAGCTCAGGACCTCACTGTTGCTGAGGATGGCTCTGGTTCTCACCTGCAGAGCGCTGGTTCTTGCTTTGAGTATGGCTCCTTGCCTGCAGTTCAGATCCCTCAGCCTGCTAGCACAGAGCCTTCATCCCGCTGACACATACTTTCTAGCTTTCACCACTGACCTTTGGGCCTTCCCAGTACAGATCCATGAAACAGGCTTGCACAAGGCATTGTCATGAGCTCCAGGTTCTAACTGGACCCATTGGAGGCATTGCAATGGGCTCTAAGTTTCCAGCTAGACTCATGTAGGACATTATTGTGGGATCAGGTCTTCAGCTAGAGTCTTGGGTCTTCAATATGTACACAGATTTCCTCTCTCTTTTTATATACAATTTTGGGGTGACTATTATAAATAAGCTTATAAAATATGTGTCCCATATTATATTTTCCCTTAAAAAAACCCTTAACTAAGACAGTGACCAAACCAACAGACTCCCTTCTTCCTTCCTCTCTGCCTCTCTCTCCTGCTCTTATTTAAAAGTAGTGAAATACCAGAGGCTTGTTAATCACTGTCTTAGTTTCACACATAGATGATAGTACAATGTCATCAAAAAGCAGTTGATATGTCACACAACAAAAATACAAATAATGAATATTTGATGGAGTCAAAAAGTGGACTAGCTGAACTGAAAGAGCTGCTGACTCTAGCTCAAAGCCTGATGTGAAGCTTAGTATAGCCTTCAATGAAATATTCTCTCTACTGTGGCCTGGTGGTCCAGGGTACAGTGAGGAGTTAGACAATTATCAACAGTCAAAGGGTTTGATCATCAGCCTACATAAAAGAATCAGCTATGAGACTTGATTGTAGCCTATTGAATACCTGAATTCCAGTCTATGCCCCATGCAGTTTTAATCATACGATCTTGAAGGAAGCTTAGAGAACATCATGAAGGAATCCCACTAGAATTTCATCCATGGAATTCTATGTTAGAAGGTACTGGCCTAAACAGCCCTATAGACCTTTCACCTCTCTGGCTTTTGAGGAAAGTACACAACATAGCTGTGTTCATCTGTGAGAAGTTTACTATAGATGCTGTTATAAAAGCAAGTGATTTTTGTTTCACAGACCACCCCAGCACAAGGCTGACAAAACGAATCTAAAAGGCTACAGGCGAGCTTTGCCCCAGGCCCTGCAGTCGTATTTGGAATCTGACCTTTGAAGCCTAAGTCAGAATTCAGCAGAACCACACCCCTTCCATCCCCTGCTGGAGCCTCTCTATGAACCATGGAACTGCATCTTTTCCAGGAGATGTGTATGCATTGGTCATTCTGAAAAAAATTAAGGGAAGCATTTTTTCTAACACCAACTCTCCCCCTCTATCTGGTAGTATTTTCTGTTGTAGCAGCATCTGCACCCATGGCCCAGGTTTCTGTGCCACTTGGGTGCTTTGCTTACCTTTCAGGGTGCTCTACGCTCTTCCTCCCACCTCCCACCCACTCTCTCAGTCGTCTTACTTTCTCTTTCCCAGCCTCCTGCTAAACCTCAGTGTAGTCAGAGAATCATCACGAACCCTTTTTCCCTCACTCTCTCACAATGGCTTCCAAGTCATCACCATCCAAAATCTCTTGCAAAAACTTTTATAGTCTCTCAAGATCTCTTTTATAGATTTTCCTTACTACACTCCGGTAAGTCATATCCCACATATTGGATATAGTGAGTAGAGCACTGAGGTGGGCCTTAAAGGATCTGGATGAAAGCTTCAATATCCCTGATAACTAGCATGACCAGTTCCCTGCCCAAGATGTGTGTAAGGATTTGAACTTCACAGAAGTGGATCAGGCTGCTGGTAATTCCTGGTTCGGAGGCTATAACCAGTAGCCCTTGTTGAACGAGAACAGGTGAGAGCCTATCCCAGACACTGGGCAGCCTGTAAAGCAAATGTCAAAAGTGACAGTCACCCCGATGGACCTCCAAACGACTGCAGAAACATTTTTAAACCAATAAATATGGAAGAATAAAATATTTAAATGAAGGAGATATTTTGAGGCCCTTTTAAAGGCAGTGTTCCAAAACATTTCTGGTAAAAACCAAAGCAATAAAAAACACCTTTTGGGAACATTACAAGTGAATGAGATCTTAGAGATAGTGGTCCAGGTTGGAAGGTCCTGCAGGGCCCTTGGGGCTGTGGAAACCTGCTGCCAGAGGGATCTTTCATGAAACTCCTTAAGATGAAATTAATCAATGTGGAAATTAAAGACAACCTTCTATTTGACGGTTTCCTCACTCTTTCAGGGCTGCGAATCCATGGGCAATTCTTGAATTAGGCTAATACAGTTCACAAAATTATTCTAGTTCATCCTGTCTTTAGATGGCTAGGTAAGGGAGCTGAGCCAAAAGAAGAAATGTGTGTCCAAAGAACGCTCGACACTGCTCATGACAGGCCATCTTCCAAATGTCTCTTGGGGACAATAAGCAATACAGCCATGCTGTGTGGGTATGACTGGAGGACCTGGAGCCTGTCAGTCTTCTGTGGACTTCTGACAACAGTGATGCCATCTGTGACCCCAAATATTACACAGACCTCATGTGACAGTATTTATTTCAATGACTTAAGAAACTTATGAGGCCCTTGAGACGAAGGATAGAACCCAAGTGCCTTTTAGTCACAGCGATAGGAAGGCTGAAGATTTGTATGAAGGATGTTCAAAGTCCCAAACTCAAAAAAAAATGGTGTCAGGTCCCTTGGCTGTAATGAGATGATGCTTCTAGCCCTGAATCAGTCCAGTCAAATTCAGAATTTCACACCTCTGACGGCCAGAGAACATCAGTTGACAACACCACCAAAGAAGAACCCAGATGCTTGCCCAAGAACCAAGAAGATAGCGGAAGCTGGCCTTCCAAAGACCTGGCACCTAGTCATATATGCATCTTTTTCACAGTTGTGCCCCTCATCCCAGCTCATGTGGAGAGGAAGCCCAAATCTTCTAAAGGGAAGTCACTTACTCAACCCAGTGAGAAACGGGACTAGATCTGTAACCAGGGCTAAGGACATCCCATCTCTGGGATCAAATGCCACAGCCTCTGACTAAGTCCATGCTGAGCCCTAGCTGTGGGAAGCTCACTGCCTGCCTCTGCCTGCAGCTCCTCTGCAGCCCACAAGTGCCCCTTACTGTCCTCTGTGTCTAGTAAGAGCTCTGGAAATCACCTCTCCATGAATGACAAACACTTCCCTCCCATGCAAGCAGCGGTTTACAGGCACGAAGCACATTCACTTAGGTTGCCTCTGGTATGACACTCAACAGAGCAGGGAAAGAATTGTCTTGTTTCAGAGAAGGAAATAAAGTGTATTAGTTTCCTCTTGATGCTGTAACACATTGGTACAAACATGATAGCTTAAAACAGCATAAATTTATTCTCTTACAGTCAGGGCTCAGAAGTTTTGGAGGCTCTAGCAGTAATCCATTTCCTGCCCTCTCTTCCTCCTAGAGGTCACCTGCCTTCCTAGCTCACAGTGTCCTTGTGACAGGCAGTTGTATAGATCATATCATCTTCCTCCAGACTTTGACCTCCCGGACCTCTTTTTATACGTACTCTTGTGATTACCTCAAGCCTTACCTGGATAATCTGTGTTAATCTCCTTACCTCAAGATCCTCAACTTTATCACCTCTGTAAGTCTCTTTTATCATGTATTACAACTTGTTCCCAAGATCCAGAGACTGGGACATGGCTATTGTTTGGAGAGCCTTTATTCTGGCCCTCCACATAGGGAAATTAACTACAGTTTGTTAAGCAGCTATAACATGCCATGGAGCTTTCCAGATACTCTACACTGACAGCCACAGATTCCAATAAACAAGCCATCGTCAATCTGAGTTCTTAAAAAGTGAGAAAGTCAAAGTTTGCTCAGTTGAATGACAAGGTCTACAGCTAACACTTGACACCTTAAACACATCTGAGCCTAAAATTGATGCTCTCTGCTTTTTCTTCCCATATGAACAGCTAGCAATGATTAATCCCAAAAGCCTCCAAGAAAACTTGAAACATTTGGGACCATAGAGGACTAAGGTTAAAATAACAAGCACATTTGCAGTAAATTCTATCTTTGCTTCCTAGAATAAGCGATGAGCTTGTAGATCTAGTGATGTTTCTAGCAGCTACTTTGCTTATTCCTCCACTTTTTTTTTTTTTTTTTTTTTTTTTTTTTTTTTTTTTTTTTTTTTTTTTTTTTTTTTTTTTTTTTTTTATGTATTTGGTTGTCACATGGTCTCACTATGCAGCTCTGACTCATGGTGCTCCTGCTGCTTTCAGCCTCCCCAGTGCTGGGATTACAGGTGTGTGCCACTGCGCCCAGTCTCTGGCCAGCTCAGAGCACCCTGGGGGCGGGGCTGGTGTGCCATGTGGTGCTGGGGATTGAATCACAGTCTCTGCACTTGCCTATGCTTACCTAAGTAGGTGCTTTAGTCCACTGAGCTAGAATACATTTTTTTCTATTTTTATTTTATTTATTTTTTATTACTTTTAATAAGAAATTACAATGTGGCAGTTTCAAAACATGTTAATAGAACATTCCTAGTAGTTGATACAAACAGTGCATATTATTGGCCTCCTTATAGTTATACAGGGCACAGGGTGTAGACATGATAAATTTTCTAATGGTTATTGGTATAATAGATTTCTTCTCTCTGATCTGAGGGAAGGTAGTTGTATACATAGTCAAATGTCCCATAATTACAGTGCTACTGGTGAAACTGGTAATGTTGGAAGCTGTTGGTTTGAGCCTTTTACAGCTCAGCATACTAAACTACCCTTAAGTTTTATGCATCATGTTTAAGCTTTTCTGCTGAGTGGTCAAGGGCAACTTAAAACAAGACCTGTATAACAAAACATGTATTTTTGTACCTCTCAAGGTCAGTCAAATCCCCTCAAGACTTACTTTGGACCCATGTACAGTGCTTTGTAGACCTATTGTCAGAGTCAACCATCTGGATAAGTTACAGCCATTGCTTGACAGTTTACTCTCTATGAAAGGCTGAGAGAATGTTTTCTCTCCAGATGACTCCCTTAGGCACACTATTTACCTTCAGTCCCTTTCCTCTGTTGTCCCTTAATCTCCTTGAACAGAAAATTTGGGAAACCACTAAGTTATAGGATATTACAGCACAGGTTCTCTTCTGTCCTGAGTCTTCTCTGACCTTGAAGGACTAGGGCCAAAATATTGGCTGTCCTTATAGACCTTTTCCTATTTCTCTAAGTTTTGGTCTGTAAACTTATATTCTTAGCCCTCCAGAAGAAAAGCTTACTGATACTATTACTCTAAAACATAGGTGTTTGAGATTATATTCTTTCTGAATATCAAATATCTTTAGACTTAACTTGGAATTGGTATTTTTCATAAATCAGTGATATTGTAATAAACCTCTTTAGAATATAAATGGGTGCATTCCAAACATATACTCATAAGGTAAATAAACCAGACCTACATTTGTAAATATCATATAATCTCTCTAGTCTAAGAACCCAAAAGAAATAACAAAAATGAAGAGGCATAACACAGCTGAATGGAAATCAAAGATTTAAGGGTTAAACAGAAAAGTTACTGGAAACAAAAGAAAGAGGAAACATAGCAGGAGCAAAACTACACAATTATATACACAGGATGAATTAGAAAAGGGTCCTAAGAAACCTCAAAAGGTTTTTGACACGGATGGTGGCATTATGTAACAATAATCTGTGCTTGGAATGCCTGTCATTCTGGTCTTTTAGATGTGTGCTGCTTGTGACGTAATTTCAGTTACTATTATACTCTCTCTCCAGTAAATAGTTGGTCTACAAGAAAACAAAAAAAAAGGATATTAAATTAGAGTAAAAGACTAGGAAAAATACCAAAGGATGGACAGGCTAAAATTTGGTAGATGCTTATATTTATAAATATCTGTGTAAAAATGTGCAACTGCTTTTATCACATTCCATGGAAGTTTAACAGATTAGTTTTGTAGTCTTAAAGTTTTTTATAGAGTGCATGTTAAAAAGTATGAAGAGTGGCTCAATAGAATTCAGACTATGAGAACTGGATTTTTCTACAAAAGTATAAACATGCTTTTCTACTTAACATGAAGAGATTATCTTTAAAAACAGTTTCATAGCAGCTGATCATAAGACACTTGGATTTGCCTCAAGTTGACTATTCCTCCATTTCCAAGACCGGGTGGTCTCCATCCCATAGGATATGCCTGGACTTGTAAACAACTGAAGCAATTACTCAGACCATTTTAAAAATTGTTTGTGCTGAGACAGCGATTAAGCCTGGGCATAGTAGCATACACCTGCAATTCCAGGACCTGGGAGGCTGAAAACAAGAGAATCACTATGAGTCTGATCTACATAGTGAGACCTTGTACACCCTGTCCCAAATACAGAAAGAATGAATAGTTTGTGTATCCTACCTTGCCTTCTATGTTTGCACGCTAAGCCACCCATTATCTCAAAATCACTGTCAACCATGGTGGGCAGTGTCCAGAGTTTTACACCCCTCAGACCACTGCTCTGCTGCCCCTTGACCTATGACCAATTCTCAAACCCCTTTGGTCCTGAAGATGAAGCTACTTCTCTGTCTGAACACAGCAACATAGCTCCATGCTAGCTCAGGCTCCCTGGCAACCACTGCTGAGTAAACCCACACCACTCTAGCATCAGGAGAATTTAAAGTGTGTGAAGACATAGCCCAAATGCACTCTCCCCTGATGGAGCATTTGGAGGCAAATGCCACTGAAGGATCTCTCCTGATGGAGTGCACTCACAGTCACTCTTCTGAGGAGATGCTGCCAGGGCCATTTTTACTGATTTTCACTTTGCACAAAGGCCTCTTAAATCAAATCAAATTTGTTAGGAAATTGGGGGAGGAGATGTCCTTTGTTTGTTTCCTGCATTTTTAAGGTGTGTCCTTCTTTCTAAAGGGTCTAGGAGGCCAAAAGTTGTCCTGAAAGCATTACCTCAGCTTGCTGCCTTCACCTCTGTCAACCTTGAGGCAATTCTTCACTCATTTGATGTTGCTGTTTCCTGCCAGATGCATAATCCATTAATACAGAAGACTATGAAGCAAGCAATACTCTTGCTACACTGCTTTCCTGGCTCTCTGCTCTCTCTGCTCCTCTAACCTGAAGGACAAAGTGACTCGAAGTTCCAAAGATAGGATCTAAATGAAGGAGAGGTCAGCAGGCAGAGGGGTCAGCACAGTCACCGGGAAAGTGGCTGTAGGGATGGCTCTTTTCAGCCTCCTTTAGCAAGTGGTTCAATGTCACCTGCTCAGAAAGGCCTCCCTTCACTTTCTACTCAGAAGAAAGTCACCTCTGCAGGTGTTACCTTGAGGTAAACAGAACTATTTCAAAAGGGCACTCAGAACAGTCGTCATAAAAGACACATTTGATAAATTGATCTCTATTAAAAATAAGAATGAGGGGGCTGGGGAGATAGCTCCAAGGCACAGGTGCCTGCGTGGCAAGTGCAAGGTCGTGAGTTTGAACCCCAGTCCCGAAAAAAAAAATAAAAACATAAAAAATAAATAAAAATAAGAATGTCTGTTTATCAAGAGGCCATTCAGAGAGTGAAATGACAAGCTAAAGAGTACAGTTATGTACTCATAATATGTGTAGCAACCTTGGACCAAGAGTATATAAGCTGAGGATGACTATAATCTTCCTACTTCCCCCAAATTCCAAAAGGAATACAAGTATATTTTGAAAACTGCACAGTGCTTCAGCAGTGTGCAGAATGACATACTTGAGTCTTCTTTGTGAGTCATTGCCATAAGGCCAGAGAGAGTCCCAAGTATGTGAGCTAAGCCTCACCTTTCCTCCCTATGCAGAACAAACAGAAGTAATCTTTACAGCATCAGTCCTAATCATATCAGCCTTCTGCCTAAAGCCCTGTGATGTCCATAGCCAGTGAGATGCCAATCCAGTACCCTTTGTGTGCCCTTCAAGCACTTCATCAAACAGTCTCTGCTGCCATCTCTCCTCTCCACCAGTGCCAAACTCCCTCTGTGCTGAGAGCTTCCTCAAGCACACCATTCTTAATAATATCCCTGGGCCTTTCACAGACTGTTGTCTTTTCTTAAAACACTCTCTTCTCCTCAGCAATCTGCCACACTCAGGGATTTCAGGGACACATCCATAGTGCTGTCTGTTTTGAAGAACCAGTCTTCCATCTGTGGGATCCACGGGGTCTGCAGCAGTGGTGTCCTGCTGCACACAAGGACAGAGGGACTTGCCAGGCATGCCCTTGTGACCAAGATCTACCTCAGATTCATACATGAGCATTCAGAATGATCTGTCATTTTTCCCTGCAGGATTACTAAACTGATATGAGCTCGGTGCTAGGGAGGGACTTGTTGGTGTTTCAGGGTATCCCAGGGAGAAACTGCAGCAAGAATATGGGAAAGATAGACAGGAGACCAGAGTTGGGTTAGGGAGAGGCCTGTTTGCCTGATTGGCAAAGGACCCAAAGAACACCAGTAAGGGCATGGACTTACACCTTTGCAAAGTTACTATCTTTGCAAACTTAATGTCTTTGTGAGACACAAAGTGGTGGAACAACTAATAGCCAAAATTGTCCTGGCAGGGTGCTTTTCTCAAGACCAAGGCAACATGACCACTTTAGGCTCTGTGGACCTGTACTGCCTTCATGCATAGGATGTATTTCCAGCTTCCTCCACTCCCAACAGTGCTAACAGTAGTGATATGCTAGCAAGCCATTCCACAGTAGGGAGCCAGGAAAGAGGAGAAAACAGAGGCAAGAGACTGGCCTGGGAAACAGACCAACTTAATGTCCCTGGAAGTGCTCAAGGGCTCCCTCCATTTGTGGTCATTGGGTTTGATAACACCCTAAATCACCTTCTTTTGCTTACCTAATTTTAAGCAAATTTATATCTAAGTAACCATGGCCTACTTTCTCCAGTACCTTCCCACAGGAAAAAATAGATTCCATTAAATGAAAATACAAGGACTAATTCCTCTTTCTCGTGTTGTTCTCTGTCCAAGACACCATCTTGACACAGGGATTCGTAATCCTAGCTATTAACAGAATCACAAGGGCATGGCTGGCAAGTCCCTCTGTCCTTGTGTGCAGCAGGACACCACTGCTGCTGACCCTGTGGACCCCACAGATGGAAGACTGGTTCTTCACAACAGGAGTAATAGCCAAAACTGTAAAAATTACTTCTGTTTGTTCTGCATAGGGAGGAAAGATAAGGCTTCGCTCACATACTTGGGGCTCTCTCTGGACTTATGGCAATGACTCACAAAGAAGACTCAAGTACGTCATTCTGCACACTGCCTCTTCAAATTACTAACACCCAGGATCAAAACTAAATCAATTAAATCAGGACGCCATGAGATGCAAGCGTTGATCATGTAAGTCCTGGGGAATTTTAATGGGAAGCTAGGATAGAGAGCTCTGTGCCCTGGGAGTATACCCTAAACAGAAGGACAGCACAGTTCTACCTTAGTAATAAATGAAGAAAAAAGCGGAGTCATCACACAAACAAGAAGGAAGACTGCAGGGGGGATTCCAATACCACAATATCAGAGGAATTTCTTGGAACAATCCAAGCAGACTCCCATGTATTAATGAGGCAGTGTGATATGGTAGTCAGGTATCAGTCCAAGTCCATGTTCTGTCACCAGAGAAGTGAAGATGAGGCACTCGGCTTCCTCAGCTTCCCTATCAAGCCTTTAGGAGAGACAAAGATTCCTCTCCATCCACCACATCAGCTATTCTTGTGATCTGGGGCTGGAGAGGGAGTCTGAGTTCTAGCTGAGCAAGTTGCTGAGCGATTCACCAGTTCAAACCTGTAATAGCTTTCCCTATTTGCCACATCAGTTGTAATGACTCTAAAGCAGCCACGATTTCTTCCATCTCCTCCATTAGTGGCTGTCTCCAGGCATCAGAAAAGCCCTGCCTCCATCTGCTCTGTCAGTCACGCCTCATGCTCTTGTCTGTCCTCAGGCGCTGAAGATTTCTCAAGCATCGACGGCGTGCACATCCTATCTCAGCCAGATACAGCCCACCGTTTGCAGCAGGCGTAGTGTCAACCCCACTTTGCTCTCTAGAGCCTCCTCTACAGGCATTTTCCAAAAGATTTCCTTTGAAATACCGGCACACGTTCCTGCTACACTGCCCAGAGATTGCAGGTTTATTCAGCTTGAAGTTGAGAGGTTTATTGAAAGTAAATGAGAGAGACATCTTCAGAGTTGGCTGAGCACTGTTCTTTGAAAGGAGATTATGTTAGCTAATACAAAGTTTAATTCTGGATGTCTGGTGGAGAGATCTCTCGTTGAGTGGATAAAAAAATTAGCGACTTCCAGATTTTGAACTTGGGAAAACGGTAAAAAGATCAATTCTGCTTTGCATGGATCTAAAGTGACTTTTTTTTTTTTTTTGGTCCAGGGTCTCACTATGCAGCTTGAACTCATAGTGATCCTCCTGCTTTCAGCTTCTTCAGCACAGGGGTTACAGGTGTGTTCCACCACACTCAGACTCTGCTGCCAGCTCAGACCAGAGGCAGGACTTGCACAGCATATGGTGCCAGGGATGCAACCCCAGCCCCTGCACTTGCCTAAGTATGTGCTCAGTCTGCTGAGCTATCTCACCAGCCCTTAAAGTGAAATTTTTAAAAACAGACACATACACATGCACACGTACACATGCTCACACAGACACACACACATACTACAAGTTATACTAAATATAATATTTAGTATAAAATTCTACATACAATTTTACCTCTACAGAGGTCAAGCTCTAATAAAATAAACAATTCTTGTTGGCATTAGCAAACAATTTGTGTGCTGTTGAGATAGCTCAGTGGTCTAAAGTGCCTGCTTAGGCAAGCTTAGGCAACTGCGGGTACCGTGGTTCAACCCTAAGCACCAGATGCTGGGACCAGCCCTGCCTCTAGGGAAGGCTGAGCCAGCCATAACATAAATAAAATAAATAAATGAAGTATTAAAAAAAAGAAAATAATTTGTGGCAGCAATAGCAACTACATGTATGTGGAGCATGTTACATGCTTGGAAATATTTATCGCACCATGGTACCATCATTTCTAGAAACAAAGTGAAAAGGGCAAAGTTCATTCATCAAATGGATATTTGGCTTCCCTAGCAGAAGAGTTAGTGCCTTGTGCACGTCTTTACCAACTGTTGCAAGTAAGGACAAAGTGGATATTTGGCCTCCTCATGAGATATTTGGTTGACCAAATTATTCGTGGGGCTTACGACCTTCTCTGCTGTCAGATCTCTGTCTTCTGGCATTACATAGGCTGTGATGGATGAATGGATGAAAAGCTTACCAGTGTGCCTTTAGACGTAAGGGGAGAAGTCACTGTAAGAAGGCCAAGAATAAGGAACTGGACCCAAGGAAGAATAAGGCGAAGGTAAGTGGCACTGATCCTACCACCATATTCCCTCTAAAATTGGAAAATGAGAACATTGAATTAAAATGGTCTCTTAAGTCATTGACTCCAGCCAAACTTGCTCCTTTAACTCAACCAGGCATTTTACTTAGTGCCAGGGACCCAAGGTGGACTGAGGCGGAAATGGTCCCTGGACTCCTGGAGTTTGCAGTCTTACATGTATATCCTTCATGCTTCATCCTCTACTGTCAATTTTCTTCCCCAAATTTCAATACATGTACAATAAATGCATAAAAAGCTGTAAAGTCTTAAGTGAGGATTTGTTTCTAACAGAGTGGAAATGTCAGTACTTTCCTCTCAGTACACTTGAGCAGGAATGAGGAGGCTATGGAGTGATAAAGAGGATTACAAAAGGTAGCCAAGAAGAGAACTTGATATTTTTCTAATATCTGGAAGAAAAAAAAAATAGGTATCAGGACACTTTCAGACACAATGAGTGAAAATTAACCTAAGCCAAGTCAGCATAACCTACTCCACACAGAAGGAGAGGGAATTCCGTGAACAGGTGCAATTTGAATTGAATTATTTCGTTACTTACTCATCATATTTGTCTGCTGGCAGAAAAAAATACCTTGGATGATCTCTGACGATCTCTCTCTGTCTCTCCATCTCTCCTACCCTCTCTCCCTCTTCCTCTGTTCCTCTCTCATTTTCATTTTGTGAGATCTGCATGAATTTTACATAACTCATTTAGACTCAGTCCAGAGCTCAAATATCTAATTACTAGTTTCATGAATGTTTACAAGTTTTGAGGATTTCTTAGAGATTTTTTTTAATTTTGTACTTGATAAACAAGGTATGCTGTACAAGGGTCAGCATATCCCTTTTCTTGTGAAGGAAGGTGAAAGAGTACTATCTTTTAAGGTTTGTTATATCTGAAGATGAGTTGATTCCTTATAATTCCTAAATAGTTTTGGGTGTGTGCTCAGTCTTCCAGAGATTTCCTGAACACAGAAGATGACATGTATTAGTGAGTATAGATTTTGTTTCTCTGTTGAGCAGCACAAATTGAATATGAAACTTTTGTTTGCATACCTCCAGCAATTTCTAGGCATCCAGCCTGTTTTTCACATCTAGAACATGTGACTCTCAAGTTTTAAGAGGGAAGAGCTCAAAGTGTAACTTCTAGTCAGGCATGACATCCCTGGACATTGCTATTGGTTCAGAAACGGGTCTACTGCACGTTCACAAGCTCTGATGTGCAGCCAGATATTTTTTAGGAATTCTGGTACAAAGAGATTCCTGGGTTTTTTCTACTGTGCCTAAGGGAGAGACAGGGAGAGAGAGAGAGACAGAGACAGAGAGACAGAGACACAGAGACAGAGACACAGAGACAGAGACAGAGACAGACAGACAGACAGACAGACAGAGATCAGGACTCTGATTTGCCATACCCAAAGGTACACAGATCCTTATACACCTCTATTATATGCATCAGAAAGTCTGCCTTAGGTTAAGGGAGACTAATACATGTCATCTTCTGTGTCCAGGAAATCTCTGGAAGACTGAGCACGCACCTAAAACTGTTTAGAAATTTTGAGGAATCAACTCATCTCGAGATAACAAACTCCTTAAAAAATGACATTCTTTCATCCTCCTTCACAAGAAAAGGGATATGCGGACCCTTGCACAGCATACCTTGTTTATCAAGTACAAAATTTTTTTAAAAAATCTCTAAGAAGTCCTCAAAACTTGTAAACATTCATGAAACTAATAATTAGATGTTTGAGTTCTGGACTGAGTCTAAATGAGTTATGTAAAATCCATGCAGATCTCACAAAATGAAAATGAGCGAGGAACAGAGGGAGAGGGAGAGAGGGAGAGAGAGATCATCAGAGATCGTCCAAGATATTTTTTCTGGCAGCAGACAAATATGATGAGTAAGTAATGAAATCATTCAATTCAAAGCACACCTGTTCATGGAATTCCCTCTCCTTCTGTGTGGAGCAGGTTACGCTGACTTGACTTCTTTAAACTTCAGGCATGGCTGTAAAGACGTAATCAAGTCGTTATTGATCCTGGTAATGGTTGGAGCCTAACTTCCAGACTTGGTGGAGTTAGGGCATTTCTTCCCATCGTGCAGGCCTCCAGCCCCACTGCAAGGATCATATCAGTTACTTAAAAAGCAGTGAAGGGTGGGTCTCACTGGCTTCTTTAAAATCAAGAGAAGTAAGTTGTAAAACACATGAGCCCTGGCCAGAAGAGCCTGGACTAATTGTCAGACCTTAATGTAGTTTTCTTTAAAACTCAGAACAACCAACCTCTCTCAATAATCCTTTAAATTATAGCTCTGCAACACTCTCCAGCAATATATAAAGAGACTCCTCTGCTTGTTTTGAAATCAAGTGGACCCAGGCCTATTGTCACTCCAGTCTCAATATCTTATGGCAACTCCTTTTTTGCCTGTTTTAAAATAATATTTGCTAGCACCATAAATGATGAAGAGAAAGGGACACCAGAGGCATAGATAATCTCCAGAGAATCACATTGAAGAAATGGTTTGACCACTGTGCTGAGAATTTCAATAATATGATTTTTAGAGGACCATTTGGAAAATATGAAAAACTTTAAATGCAGTTACTCTTTGACCTACAATTTTCATTTGAAGAAATTTAAACCAGATATTTTTGTATAGTAGGTATTACAAAAAATACAATGAATGTTCAAATATAAAATTTGAGTATTTAGAATGCTTCCTGTCTTTTGCTTTAACTATAATAAGGATGTCACAATGAAAATTGTTATTCTTATAATATTGATGTTTGCATATACAAGATGTAATGAAAATGTCAGTGAATGTTTAAGCAACATTTTTAATGCAGCAAAAAGGACTTTGCCATTAAGTGTCTTCAAAATATCCTTCCTCGCTTCCAACCCAAGTTCCATTTTTCTCACCACTTCCTGAAGGAGTTCTGAAAGTCTGTTGTAGCTTTGATTGTGCTGTTACGGCTGCCTCAATATCCTGAATCAGTTCAGAACTTTTGCCTTTCATGGTAATTTTGGCCTTGGTGAAGGACCAGAAGTCACGAGGGGCCAGGCCCAGTGGCTAAGGCTGATGGGCACACACCATGCTTTTACTAGCCTACCTTCCCATTGCATGGCGGCCGGCAGTAGCGTTTACCAACTTTTGATCATACTTCATAAAGAGGCTCATAAAAGAAGATTTCCAAAATTGCCCCCGATAAAGTGCAAAGATTGATGGGATAAATGTGTCTGAAGCAAGAGAGGTTATTTTGAGGACATTCATGCAATGTGTATTTTACTGTAACAAGTTTTCAAGTGTAAACTTTCTCTGTATATTTTGATCCCATCTTATATATGCAGACAACAGTACAGAGAAGGGTATGTATTGTAACACCACCATCTCAGTAGACTGGCAGGACCCTAACTACTCAGTATTAGGGAGGTATTACATACATCATGGTACTATAAAGTGTTCCAACAGTAATGTATTTCATAGTCATGCAAAACAATAGGACTCTTTTACATGCATGGATTTAAAATGTACAGCTAAATAAAAAGACAAAGTAAAGAACTATAAAAAAAGAAGAACCATATAAAACATGCTGCCATTTGACGAAGAAAGGAAGGGGAACTCATATACACCAAGACTTGTAAATACATATACAATCTATGCAAGATTCAGAAGGCGTCACTCCCACTGGCTCCCTTTACAGAAAGCAAGCATATGGGACCACTGTAGGGGACGATTTGATTTCTATTCTAAACCCATGTGTGCAATTTGAAGTACCTATTGAAAAACCTAATCTAAACAAGAAACAGAAAACTTTCTTTCCCTGAGAAACAAATTATACAGAAATAATAACTGCAGATGAACAAAACAAAAGGCAAAATTGGTCCAGCATTGTATTAGTCACTTTGCCATGCATGCCTGGGACAAACGAGTAGCCATATTTGTGGTTCCAGAGGCTCTCCGCCCCCCCCCCCCAGTAAGCGAGGGATAAGGCAGACAGGCGTGTTGCAAGGCTGTGATGTGGAGGAAAGCTGCCTAACTCAGGGCAGCCAGCAGGCAGAGGGCAAAGAGCTGTGAGCCAAGCTGTATTCCTGCTGGGGAGGTAGCTCAGTGGTACAAGGGTCTGCCTGGCAAGCACAGTGACCTGAGTTCCATCCCCAGTACCTCAAAAATAAAAACATAAAAATATAAAATAAAAAATGCATCCCTCTTGTCATGCCCTCAGCCACCTACTTCTTCCCAGGAAGCCCTCTCTCCTCACGGCACATTCAGCTATGAGCTCATCCACAGGTTGCTCCACTCGTGTGTACAATTTCCCTTGCTCCTATCACCTTCTAAAACCCTTGTGTATTAACATAGGACCTGGGGGAACATTTTAGAGCTAAAACATAATGTATGCTATTCCTTATCTTTCTTTTGTTTTGTTTTGCTTCAATCATTTTTAAATTTTAATATTTACTATTTTTTATTTATTTATTTATTTATTTATTTATTTATTTATTTATTTATTTAGCAGAACTGGGGATTGAACTCAGGCCTTTACTGTTGCCAGGCAAACACTTATTCTGCTGAGCTATCTCTCCAGTCCCCTTGTCTTTTTTTTTGAACCTAACAGAATTTTCTTTTTCAACAAATTAAAAGACCACCACCTAAAGATATCAAGGTGACCTGGTTGAATTTACCTTGCTAGCTTTTTATTTTTCCCTCTTGTTTTCTCAATTATCATTGATTCGATTTTGCTTGTAAAGACTGACTTCAGAACTGGAGGTTTAACTTGGATACTGGGCAAGCAGGCTTTGCCAAGGAGTTAGAAGATTTAGCTAGCAGCCATTGAAATTCAATATATCTTGTCTTTCTTAATTCCCATAAAACACTTTAATGTTCCATTGATTGCCAACTCAACTGTTTTAACTAGTACTAGAATCTACTTGGCAGATAGTAAGTTTTGCGAGATAATATGCCACTTGATTGCATGCTAATATTATGTTCATGATGGCAATATAAATGAGTCAGTAAAAAGCAATTGTGAATGATTAAATGTCAAGGACTAAGAAAATATCCTAGAATGACTCTGAAGCATGGTAGAACTTCAGAAAGGCCCTTTTCCAATTTTTGACCCAGGTAGATAGTGCACTTAATGAGAAATTTATATTTTGGTTGTGTTCCAAAGTCAAAATCAAACTTATTTTTCATAAATACTCACCGGTTTTTGGATACTGTTAAAGCTTAAAACTCAGTGGAGGGATTTTTTTTATAGCTCCCACTGTCAGAGGTCCTTTACTAAAAGGAAAAAAAAAAAAAACTATTTGTTTTAACTTTCTTAAAGTTTTCTATGGAGATTTTCTTGTTTCTTAATTTTTTTTTCTGCTACTCTACTGATCAAAGAATCCTTCCTACTACTACAAATCCTCTGGTTCCTGAACAGAAGAATTCTTCAGGAAAGAATCTTACTTATCCATCTCTCATCCTTTTTTCTTTCAGATCTAGAGAAGAAAAAGTCTTTCAAGAAATCATGGCATAGACATAGCAGAAGTGGCCTATACAGTGCCCAATGTCTGTTCCTTTCAGCTAGGAATTGTGATCTTCAGTCTAACTTGGCAAAAAAAAAAAAAAAAAAAAAAATCAGCAAGAAAAGTCCCTCATTTACCCTCATTTACTCATCCAATCAAGCAGATTTGAGCACCTGTGTAAGTCAAGAGCCGGCACAGGTGTAGAAGTGGAAGCACCCAGATGAATAAGTGACTACCCTACTTCTTGATTAGCAGAGAGAGGAAAAGTGCAGTGCCAGGACATGAGGAAAGAAAAAAGGGAAATTTCAACTGAAGGTAACATCCTGATGAGCTACTTGGGTTGGGTGGGAGAAGAAATGAGGGTAATCCTGGATGATCACATCAAGACTGGCTGCCAAAGAATTTGGGATAGATAAGAGGGTAAGCTGTGACTCACCCAGAAGGCTGACACTGATAATAGTTCTACAAAGCACTATACATGGTTCCAAAATAAATCCTGAGGGGATTTGACTTACCTTGGGAGATATAAAGCTTACATGTTTTGCTATATAGGTCACGCTTTAACTTGCTCTTAGCCACCCAGAAGAAATGTTTAAGCACAAGGCATAAAACAGAAAGCTAGATTAGTATGCTCAGCTGTAAAAGGCTTAAATCAACAGCTTCCATCATTGCCAGTTTTGCCAATAAGCCACTGTGATTGTAGAACATTGGATTATGTATACAGCTACTTTATCTTAATTCAATGAGAAGAATTTTTTTATACCAATAATGATTACAAAAATTATCACGGCTACACCCTATGCTCTGTATAACTATTAGGAGGACAACAATATGCATTGTATCAAATACTGGAAGTGTACTACTAATGTGTTTTGAAACTGTCACATTGTTATTTCTTATTAAATGCAATAAAAAAAGAAGGTAAGCAGGATACCCCCCCTCAATGTCTGAGTGGGGGTGGGGAACTGATCTCCATTATAGAGAAAAAGAGTCAACACATTCTGAAAAGGGAGAGAGAAAAAACAACTCTCTCTCAAGAGCCAGGCTCCACAAGCATTCAGAGCCCAGATTCCCTGAGATGGGGCTGGCGCTGTAGTGTACACAAGGTGAGGTGTGACTTTCCTCTTGCTGTCTTTGTATGTGAGTTTGGAGAACCACAAAGAATAATCAGATGCCAGATGTGGACTCAAATACAACGTCCTTAGCTTGGACTGCTGTAATAAATATGTGAGAGTGAGTGGCTTATATAAAGTAAGCATCTATACCTCACAGTTCTGGAGACCAAGGTGCTGGTACGTCCTCTACCTGGTTTGCAGATAGGATAACTGTCTTCCCATACCCTCACTTAGAAAAAGGCGGAGAGATCTAATTTTCTAACCTCTCCTGAGAAGGGTACTAATCTCATTTATGAGGGTCTACCCTCTAATCATTCCCTCAAGTTACCACCTCCAAACATTATCACACTGAAATTCAGAAATATCAATTTAAGAGGCACCTGCTCAATGTTCAACAGGATAAGACAGAGAAAACACTGAGATACTGAAGATATGCACAGATATAGACAGGCCATGAGAGAAGAGGACTGTGGTGCTGGATAGGGAAGGGCACTGGCACATGCAGAATGCTGAGTGGAAGGGTATCCACAGGCGTGGAGGTGGGAGAGCATGGGGGCTGCGTATGGTCTCTCTGTAGGGCTCAGGGCTAAGGTTCCAGCTCGCTCTGCCTCTTTCGGCAGCTTCTATGTAACAGTGTGCTGTCCTATTTGCTTTGCTCAGCTTCTGAGGATTCCTGTGTTATTCAGAGAGCAGCAAGAAGAAATGTAATTAGGATACTGAAAGGTGCCTGGTAAGTTTAATCTTTCTAAGGAGCGGCCCATAGGTCCCAGGAGCCAAGAGCTCATTTTTATTCCTCATCCACTCAGCTGCCAGAACTGATTGCTAACGCTGGCCGTTTGGCAGTGCCAACTGCGCATGCCCCAGACACAGCGGCTATCTTCTCTGTGCAAAGGCTAAACTTGCCCCTACTTACCTCCTCTCACACCTCACAAGGTTTGCTCCAGTCCCTGCACACATGCTCCTGCTTTCAGAACTTAAAACAAGGCTGTATCTTAACGCAAACAACAGAAAAGAGTTCTCACTAAACTCACACCCTCTGTGACGACCTGCAGAGACTGCTGGAGGCTTTGCTAAGGGATTCTGGGTCCCTACAGCAGCTGAGCACCAGGACCATTGCTAAATGTATACGGATTGCAACATGGTGGTGGCTCTCTGTCAAATGCAAGTAGGTGGCTTTATACCTCTATCACTCCATAAACAGAGTCAAAGCAATACAAGACTAAAGAAGGAACATACAGGAACGCTGCTACACCTTGCCCTTCCTATGTGGCCTTAGGCTGATGAAGAAACTGTTTAAAGCCTCTATGTATTGATATATGAAATGCAAAGTTAAAATCTCAACCATGACATTTCACCAGGACCAGGACCTTTGGGTCCAGATAACTCTCGGCTGTGTTTGTCTTATGCATAGGCTTTTTAGCAGCACTGCTAACCTGTAGCACCAACCAAGTGTCGCCTTCAGGAATGTCTTGAGTACTGACAAGTGTCTTCTGGGGGCAAAGTAGCCCAGAACCAGCAACCGATTTTCTCCAGCCACAGTGTGAGCTCAGTACAGTAAGGCAAGGTTGGTGGTGCAGACTCTTGGGGAACTAGAATGATCTGGGAGTGGTGGCGGGAGACGAGGCAGGCAGAAAGTTCCTTCCGACGAATAGTAGAGGCAAGAAGGAGGGAAATGTAGGGAATAATAACATTTTCTGTACTCATTAAGATTCTCTTCAGCAGAATGGGCAAAATGTTTATTTCTGAAATTCCTAAGAATAAACCCTCTTCACTACCATGAACATTCACGTTGTTCCAAAATCTGTTCAGTGGACTTCAACAGAGGCATGGAAATTCTTCTCATGAAGGTGAAGGAACTCTGCATCTTGCAAACCAGTAACCATTTTACCTGAAGAAGAAAACAATAACTGTACCTGGAATGAGCTTCACGTTATAAAATACTGAGAGATTAATATTGTGATCAGTACTGCAGAGCTTTCAAAGAGAGAAAATGTTGGCTGTTATGTAAATATACACCCAGGTCAAAGATTATTGAGAACAAGTAAGATGATAAAACACAGTTAAGTGTGGTGATCCATACATGTACCCCTGGTACCCTAGAAAGCTGAGGCAGGAAGATTCCAAAGTCAAGGCCAACTTGAACAAGTCAGTGACTTCAGAAAATTTTTAAAAATTAATCATAATGAATGGACTGGAAAATGTAGCTCAGTACAAAAACCCTGGGATCAAAGCACAGTAAAACACAAACACACACACACACACACACACACACACACACACACACGCACACACACACAAACACACACACACGACCCTAAAAATTATTCACAGTTCTGTTCCTGGGGGGAAAGTGAAAGCTATCTCATCTTGAATTTATACATATTTTTGGAAAGACAAGGAGTAATTTTTTATGAAGTCACCAGAGTCGGGGCTGGGGAGATAGCTCCGAGGCACAAGTGCCTGCTGGGCAAGTGCAAGGTCGTGAGTTCGAACCCTGGTCCCACAAAAAAAAAAAAAAAAACAAAAAAAAAAACAGTCACTGTCAAAATAAAATAAGGATGATAGAGCTTCAAATATAAAAAGGTAATGAGAATAACAACTAAACACAGTAAAAATATCAAAAACAAAAAAGAGGAGAAAGGTACTAGATTACTAGATGCCATACATTTACAATGAGTTATCAATAGACATCTAAAATGAATACATCTTTTTGTTGTTGTTTTGGTACCAAGTATTGAACTCAGGATCTTGTACTTGCCAGGCAGGCACTTGTGATGCTGAGTTACATCCCTGTATATCCCTAGCCTGGATGCATCATTTTAATTGGTAATTCCTGTGTTCTAGAGTTAACCACCAGTAATCAAAATAGAAATAGTGAAAAGGATTCCATGATAAACTTGTAAGGAAGAGGAAAATGATCTGGGAACAGAAGCTCCCATGCATTTCTTCATGTGTTTGTAGGCTTGTTGAATTTCTTTCTCTGAGAAGTGTGTGTTCACCTCAGATTCCCACACATGCGCAGGCTGGGTTTTGCCTGAAGGGGCCCGGGAAGGGGCCAGTGCACAGGCTGCCTTTGCGGTAGGGCAGCAGCAGGCTGCTACAGGCTGTTGCGGATGTGAGACGGCAGTCTTGCCATTCCTCAGGGAGCAGAATGAAGGAGCAACAGACACAGCAACCTAGAGGCAAGAAAAGGAGGATGTTCAGGCTGGGAGATGGGGCCAACATAAACTGCAATGTGAGACCTTGTAATTCTTCTCCCTTTTGATCCTTGTGTCAGTTTGGAATATTCTATGGCTTCCCTCAGAGAGCCAGAGTGAGTGACTTAGGCATAGCACCTGTTGGGAAAAAGGCCAGAGTGAGGCACGGAGGGGAGGCGCACCACTGCTGCCCTTGAGGTGAGCTTGGGTCATCTTGCTCATAAGCCAACATTTCCTGTGTGGCCTCTCTCTCTTGGGCCTACCCACCCTGGGTCAAGACAATTTCTCTAAGGAGCAGCACAATGATGGAACAGGTGCCTAAGGACAAGGGATGTGGGACTTGGCGGGATCTGGGGCCTGATGCCACACCAGAATGCAAGGAGACATAAGAGATGGTCAAACATGACTGAATAGCTAGCACCAGATCTTCCAAGCAAAGGACATGGCACTGACATGGCATAGGTCTGCAGGACATGGGTTCCATTTTGCCCATCTGATTTCTCTTTCCCCCTTTCAGATGGTTTGCATAATTAGGCAAAATAGGAAGCTACTCAGAGACTTCACTGAGCCATCTTCCTTCTGGTCCACAACTCGACCCCAGTGGTAGTTCTAACTTCTGAGCACTTAGGATAGCGCTTACATCTTTACATCACAGAAAATCTTAGAGAGGAAGACCCACCCCTTCGAAATCAAAAGCTAGGGTACCAAATTAAGCTGCAGGTTTGGAAGCCTATTTTCCTTGCCAAATTCTCCTGCCACTGAGATAGGTGACTGGAATATCAAAGCAAAGAAAACAAACCATTTCCTGGGCTGATATTTTAGCCAGAGATAAAACATATAAGCTTTAAGGTGAGTTTTTAATGTGACTCTCTCTAAGAAAGGGCCAGATCTCTTCTCAAATCAAAATTCTGGGTGAGATGTGTAGCCATGGAAACCCAAGAGTTTATGGGACCTGACAGAATGGAGAGCTTGGCCTCCATATCCCAGGAAGCTGGAGCCAGAGCACAAGCTGCCCGTAGAGACTTCTCCAAGAAAGTGGTGAGCAAAGGGTGTGTCGCCAATGTCTCCCATAGAAACACAGAGGGTTAGTGAACATTCCAGGGGAACCCCAGTGCCTTGGCAGTTCTAAAGGGACATGTGGTGGGTAGACTCAACAGAGGGAATCACAGGAGATGCCAACCTACAGATATCAGAAGGTTCAATCTTTTCTCAGAGGTGGCAGCATCATACATTCTCCATGCCTCATCTCCAACCGGTGTTATACCCAGGCCACTCAAAGTCACTTCCTGAGGGGAGGCACAGAACATTCCAGACTAACAGAGGGATGGAAAGGAAGAAGGCTTAAACTTCAGGATTCCCTGATCTTGCCTTAAATGTGTGCAGTTAAGTTAAAAACCTGAGGGTCAAAAATTAATCTTAGTCATACAGAAAGTTACTTTTCTTCTTCTGTGTCCAACTTTTGAGATTACAAAAATCTCACCTGATTACAAAAGGTTTAATCTCAACATTAGAGATTACAAAGGTCCTGCGCATGGTGTCTACCCAACTCGACACCCTGTTTCATGTCCACATTCAGTGGAACTCTAGGTTCTACCAGAGAATCTTGAAATGTCAGACCAATGCTCAGGCCCACCCCAGACCCCAGACCAAAGATGTCAGCATTCCTAGGAGCAGGATTGAAGAAAACTGTACTTTTTTAAATTACTTAATTAATTAACTAATTAATTTTTATATATTTAGTACAGGGTCTTCAGGGCCTCACTACACAGATCAGATGAAGTGATCCTTCTGTTCTCAGCCTACTGAATACTGGGATTATAGGCACATGCCACCACACCCAGTCTCAGTCACCATCTCAGCATGCCCTGGGAGTCGGGCCAGCAGGGCACATCAGGATCAAACCCCAGTCCCTGTCTCTGACTAAACAGGTCCTTTAATCTGCTGGCCTATCTGGCCAGCCTGCAAACTACTGTTTTTAAAAAGTTCCCTGGTTGAATATAATGAAGCACCATAATTGAAAATACAGTATTCTCTTCTTAGTCCAAAGAGAATAATTTTCTTTTCCTTTTTTTTTCTTTTCTTAGCAACATCAATAGGAAGGTGGGTCATGCCCACACACTGTGCTCTGTAGAACTATTGTGAGGACAATATGCAATGTGTCAACTGTTAAAAAAAGAGGGGAAAAGAAAAAAAAAAAGTAATTTTTATTGAAAGTGTTAATAACACTTTATTGAAAGTGTTAATGTTTAATTGATCAACCTTATATACCTATATCGATCAATCTAAACTGATCTGACGATGAAAATATGTAATATAACCATTATTAAATTTAATTAATAGTAAAATAAATAAATTAATTAAATTAAATTAAATCTAAAAGAAAAGAAAATACTGTATTCTCAAACCCCAAAGCCAAAAATCAATGCTTAGCTGAAGTGTATACTCCCAGCGGCCCACCCCTGAGGCCAACTGTCCCATCCTTGCTGGTTGCAAAATTTATGGCTCCGTGCTCAAGGAATCTTTGGGGCCCAACGTGGCTCTGTGGTTGCTACTGTTCTACTGTGTTTCCATCACTTCCCAACCCTTCCCAGGTGTGCTGGTAGTTACAGCAAGGCCCTCCCCACCAGCCTCATCCTCTAAGCCAACGTCTCCCTCGTGGCACCTTTTGAATTGATGCAACTTCCTGATCCCCGAATTTATTGTCTATTGATTGCATGGGATTCATTACTTTCTATTGACTGCTCGTGCTGCTGGTATTATGTAGAAATGCTAATTCCACAATAATTTATACCATATGTGGATCATCCGAGGCAAAAATAATAATAATAATAATAATAATAATAATAACTGCTCTTTTTCTCCCTTTTATAGATTTAGCTCATTTCCTTTTGGGAACATCATGATCCACATGAAATCCCCAAAATGAATGTGTCACATTATTTTGAAGTGCAGCCAGGCTGACAAGCAGCCTTGGCTTTCTTCACTGACGCTGCTTTGGGAGATGGGAGCTAATGAGGGAAACTGTGGTCCCTGCACTTGCTCAAGGTTGGGATTAGGTCTCGCACCAGCTGCAAGGCAGGCTTTCATCCCAGTCCCACCAGCCTCATTTTCTCTATGCCAGAAAGGCGAAAGGACATGACCACAAGTGTCTTCTGCTCTTAAGAGACCTCCCCTCTGCAGCCTCATCTCTTGAATCCTGATCCACAGATCAAACTTAAAAAACACCTTTTGTTTGAAAAGGTAATGAGCTCAGAGTCCAGCATAAAGCATGGGATCCACACAGGTGAGCCTGGGCCCAACTCCTGGCTCCAGTGTAAGATAAGTTCCTTCGTCTTCCCGCCTCAGCCTCAAATCAAGAAAGATATAGAAATGAGAAAGGTCTGTTTAGCACACTTTGCCCAAAAGGGCATCAGACTTATACTTTGCTCTCCCTAGCTTAAGCTGCTAAAGACCTTGAGTGCTCGGAGTACCAGACACCCATGCTGAACCTACCTAACGTTTCTTACCTGCACAATGAATATAGATTTTATTGAGACAGATGTGTTCAGACCTAAGGACTTGTTCCATCATATCCTAAGCACCCAACCCTTAATCAACAAAAGCATGGTGCTATATGCTCTCTTCTCCCACTAATTTAAAACCAATGCCTTTTCCTTTGTAGCAAACTTCTTGGTAAATTTATTAACTAGCATATACTCCCTAATTCTTCCAGCTCACAAATCAAATTGTATATTTTTTCTGAGCCTCGATATACTTTTTATAGTGGTAGCAGCTCTCTGACATATGGTAATGGAAGGATTAAATGAAATCATATCTATGGAACTCAGCACAGCACCTAAAATCAGCTAGGACTTCTATAAACATTAGCCATTAACTGGGAAAAAAGAAGCATCTCTACAGATGCTTTCTGAATAAATGAAGGTCCTATTTTATGCATTTCCCATAAATTACCACATTTGAGTATCTATCTAAAAATTAAAAACATAAACAGGTTTCCTAGATTAAAAAATCCTGAGCCTCAGAGTGGCAAGAATCTGAGGTTTCGAATGCAGCAGGGTTTGGTCCAGGATTCAGATCTACAGCCACAGGCTAGAGGTGGGAGATTCGCTGCCTACACAGGAAGATAAGACCTGAGGTGGGCGCACTTCCTTAGCCAGGATGTGGTGCTCACAGGCCACTTCCGTGTTCTGCCTCCTTTCTGTCTCTTCTCTGCCTTCTGTTTCCCTCTTTCCAAAGTCTCTGTTGCCTGTGTTCCTCAACCCCACATTCCTCTCAGCAATTATTTCTCTACGTGGAAGGTGGAGGACTGCACAGATGATGCCCATCACCTTCTTTGACAGGATGTAGATTCTTCAGGTATAAGTGGCAGAAAAAGAGTTTCCTTGAAAGAAGAGATAGTGGATGGGTGAGGGCGCGTGGATACCTTGATGCCTTTGAGGTAGTGTTGAAGGACGCTCAGGCTAAGGAGAAATGGAAGACTGGGGGTGATATAGAGTATAGCTAAGAAGCAGAACATCTAGGAGCTGGAAGCAAGAGCTCGAAGGTCTGGGAACACAGGATAAAAGCCCAGCTCTAGCATTTATTTTCTGTATGACACCGAGCAAGCTAGTGCTCTCTCTGCATCAATAAAATGAATATGATAACTAGGTGTGGTGATGCAGGCTGGTAATCCCAGTACTCTGCAAGGCTGAGGCAAGAGGATGTCAAGTTGAAGCCCAGTCTGGATAATTTAGTGCAACCTTACCTCAATATCAGAAGAAAAGACAGAGAGAGAGAGAGAGAGAGAGAGAGAGAGAGATATTAGCTTTGGTTGTTCATCAGTATCAATATGAAGGCTCTGTGTTCATTCCCAAGTACTGGAAGAAAGAAAGAAAGAAAGAAAGAAAGAAAGAAAGAAAGAAAGAAAGAAAGAAAGAAAGAAAGAAAGAAAGAAAGAAAAGACATGAGGATGCTATTAGCACTTACAATACCTCAGCTCACCAACGCTTCTGCTCACAAAGTCCCCATCAGGAGCTAACAACATGACAGCCATCTTTCCCCTCGGACAACCAACATGGATGTCTTACCTAGAATTGTGGAACAAATGAAGTTCATGAAACCGCGGTACCACTGTATGTCCTACGATGTCATAAAGGATAAAGAAGTTGACACAAGTAGATGACTTAGAGTAGCATTTAGCCTAAAATAAGCACTCGTTTCATATTTGTTTTTATTAGTTTAGTTTCACTTCTGCAGGAACCATCCCTCCATGAAGTAATTCATCTCTTTACTTTTTAAAACATAAGATTGCTAAGCCAGCCCTCCCCGCCAGACCTCCAGAGCACGGCCCTTGCCCAGCTTTCCTACTTTAGCTTTCTTCCCGGTGTTTCCACTCTCTGTGCCTTAGAGCAGCTCAAGCATGCTACTCACCCGGTGTAGAGCACACGCCAGCCCTCCTCGCAGCTGCAGCGTCTGTCTCCTTGCAGGCCTCAGCTTATCACAGAGAGAATCACTGGTCAGTTTCCTGCATAAAAATACAATCTCCATAAGACAGAAACCTGACAAGGCATAAGACAGCTACTGTAACTTGGAGGTTTACCAGGGCTTCTTGCAGGTTTTGGATTGTTGCATCAAGGAATAAAAAACACATCATTGTATGTACATGTACTATTGCTAGGAAGAGCCACAAGAGCAGAAACGGTAGCTGCATTGGGAATTATGCACCATGAGCCCTTTTCACCGTTTAAGTTGTGCATCATATAAAATTACTGCTTCACCCTAAGAAATCCATGAGTGCGTATTTTTAAATACAGTTTAATACCTGACACTTCAAAGAGGATGGCATTAACATCAGAACAAAAATCCATAAAGAACAAAATAAAGAGATCAGAAATTTTAAAAAGTAGCAGGAATTGCTTTGACATTCATTCTGTAGCCCAAGACCTTGCTGTCAGACTATTCCCAGGCTCCTGTTAACTGGCACTGCCCGGGGAATACAGCTGTGCCCAACCAATAGCAGCTGCACTGCACACTAGCATACAAATGGCCATGTAGCCAAATGGCATTCGAATCCTCAGCAGCAATACCAGAGGCAGAAAGAAACTGAAACAACATCTTAAGAATTCCCAGGAAAAATACCAGGTTTCTCTCTACATCAAAAGTATCAAAGAAGTATTAGAGTAACATTAAGATTTTTTTTTTCTGAAATTGATGTACTCAAAAGATATACCAGCAATACATCCTTTCTCAACAAATTACTAAAAGATGTGTTCTCCCAGAATGAGGGGAAGTTGTTTAAATGTAAGATAATAAGCTTTAGAAAAAAACAGGTCTCACAAAGGAGAAAAGTGAAAGAAATTCACAGAAGAAAAAGCATCCAATCCACAGAAAGTACAAAAAAAGAACTGCTTAGAGGAAACCAAAGGAAGAGTTACATGGAGGCTGTGCAGACAGCTCAGCTGTCTGAGCACCTGTCTGGCAAGCACAAGGACCAGGGTTCAATCCCCCGTACCACATTGTGTGTGCCCCGAGAAACCCTGGGTGCACTGTGCCAGTCCCAAAAGTGGGAATGGTGGCACACACCGGTAATCCCAGCGCTGGGGAGGCTGAGGCAGGAGGATCACTCTGGGTCCCAGCTGCACTGAAAGACCCTGTACCAAATAAATAATTGAATAAATAAATACTTTTTTTAAAAAGGGTTATATGGAAATTGTGTAAATTAATAAATAAAATGATAGTAATTATTTAGGGAGATCTCTACAATAAATGGATCAATGCAGTATCTCTACAGTACCTTACCTACCCAGCAGTACAAGTTACTGCATAGTCATAGTGACATAAACAAGCAAGACTAAACAGAGAGGGAAATGAAAAATGAAGAAGACTGAATTCTCATCTGTAAGAATAGCCTGTAAGTATTATTTTGAGCCATCATGGCAAAAAGCATGAGAAACAGCTTTTAAAACAAGGGGAAGCAGGAGAGGTAGCTTGCAGCTTATATTATAGAAGATGGTATAACTGCTTGACTTTTGCAACTAACCGCATGTTTTGTTTTTATTTAAAAGAAAATAAATGCTTTCTTCCTTCCTGAATGTGGAGAACAGTTGAAAATTCTTTCACAGATCCTTGGTCTAGTTTTTTATGCATTGTGCTTTTCCTATTGTCCTCTCTTAGGGTCTCTGACACAAGAGCGTGCGTGCGGGCAGGCAGTTAACTCTGGAGGTCACTCCAAGAAACACCAGGCAAGAAAAAGAGGAGCAAGAAAAGGAGAAGAGCCAGGGTGGGAGTGGCCAGTGGGTGAGTACTGTAGGAAATGGGTCTCGGTCTGGCAAGAAACCTTCTGAAAGACCCCTTGGAACATGCTTCAGAATTAACCCTCCAGGTTACCACAGGACAGAGGATCTGGGCCGGCTGCCTAGCCACGCCCACCGCTGAGTGATAGGCGGTTACTCTGTTAACTTCGCGTGGGCGAAGCCCCAGGGTCACATGCCGCGCACACTTGTATGCACAGAACAGGCTTGGACAAAGAGCAAGTACTCAACGTATGCAGGCCTCGGGCCGGCATGGCATTTGTCCACCAGCACTGAAGATGGCCTCTGACATGCCCGAGGAAGTACGCATGGGCCTCTACCCTTTGGGAAGATCAGGCTGTGTCTTTCCAGAGCCTAGCACAAGTGTGGTCATTCAATAATGGGAGAATGATGGGTGGCTAGGCGGGTGGATGGACAGACAAGCAGAAGCACGGAGTAAAACACTGGATCAATTTCTATTAGTGTATTGAAAAGAATAGTTAGTGCTCAATCTTATACGCCTGGTAACATGAGCAGCTACTTTGAAGATAACAACATGAAATATAATAACTACTGTTAATTTTCTGGCATCTGTTTAGAAGTTGTCTACTATTTTTGTTGTTTTGTAATACTCTTTGAATAGACAGCGGGCACTTGAATATGGAGGAAGTTTATAATGGAACTTGAGTCTAGACTGATGAAATTTACTTTAATTACAATTTTGAGACAGTTTTGCTATACACATGCAGGCATGCATACAGAGAGAGAGGCAAAGGGAGAGAGAGAGAGAGAGAGAGAGAGAGAGAGAGAGAGAGAGAGAGAGAGAGAGAGAGTCACACGGACCTCCAAAAGAAAAGACAGAACTAATCCCGGAACGGATGCCACAAACTCTATTCACTACAGTCTCTCTCAAGGCCTTATTTTGGTTAGGAACTTTTGTGGCACTGCTTCCATAAATCATATTAAATATATTCTGTGCTTCATGGCTGGTGCGCACCAGCACGGCCAGCTGTGCCGAGACAGCTGCTAAATTAGAATAATCTTAAATCAGCCGCAGATGCCTGCGTGTTTACGGCTCTGAAGTTCCTCCCACCATACCTCCGCCTCCTTCCCTCCTCCCACAAACTTAATCTTCATGATGCTTCGAAGCTGCCTGCAACACAGGAAACTCCGAGTGGAGGGACAGAAAGTAGAAATGCCCGTGTCATGTTGTCAGCCACCTGTCCAGTCTGAATCCATCTCTGACCTGTGAGGCATGACAGGAGAGTGCAAGAAGGGATTCCCAGGATGGGTTAGAGGGACCCAGCAACGGCAGGGCCGCCCAGACCTACTGCTTTTAGCTCTTCCTCCATTCTGGACCTGAGCTCAGACACAGCCTGAAATACAATATAAACAAATGTACCGATCCTGAGATGTTTTCAAGTAGACGGGAAGGAAGCATTTTCTCACTATCTCCAGTGAAAGTGGAGCTTGCTTTTGGAAGAAGACAGCAGAGCAACTCTTCTCAGGAGGAGGAGAGGCAAGACATTGGGTGGTGTATTACCTCAGGCAAACCTGCAAAGTGACTGCTGAGGCCTGGTGGGAGACAGGAGCAGCACACGCGCGCGCGCGCGCACACACACACACACACACACACACACACACAGAGTGTCACTTCTTTGCTTCACTCAATACCAGAGAAAGCACTGATACCTGTGCTGTGGCTTATGGTGACTATAGCCTGCTAGTTAGAAAAGAAGCCAGGTGGGCTTGGAAGAGTCACTTCTTGGATCTGCTAGGTAAGGGAGCCTCACTCCTCACCCTCATTCAGGATGAAACATACCAGTGACCAGATGACTACCGTTCCGTAGACTGTGGACTCATATGCCCTGTGAGTGTGGGGATGAGGGATACACAGGACTTCCTATGAGGTGGAGCAGGGAAAGATGAGAAATGGAGCCAACAGGCTGTGCTCCTGCTGGGTGGGATGTGCCAAGGGCAGGGGCTGAGCTTGGGGTCCAGAACCTGCTCATGTCCGGTCCCATGGTGAAACCCTGGGCCTGGGGGTCAGTGACTGCTCATTGGCCCTGACTGTGTCCTCGTGAGACCTTAGGATGCACAGATATTTTGCTTTCTCTGTAGATGAAGTTTTTCTTGCAGAGAGAAGCTGGAGAGGCTCCCCATGCCATGCTGGGAGGCTCACGGGCTGCAGACCTCCCCCTCCCCATGGCCACCAGCTTTGCAAGCTAATCTCCCCATGGGCGGCAGGCACTTCCCTGAGGGCAGGCGTATAACTTATTGTAGTTGGTGCGATGCTAGAAAATGTGGCCCACGTGGTAAGGGTCATCTCCTTTGCTTCCAACATTACTATGAGAAGACACGAGAGAACTGTGGGAGGGTCCTTGGGCCTCAACCACAGTGCCAGCCATGGAGAGTGCATTAATGAAGGGCTGATTTTAAGCCTGACTTCCAGCATGCTGTGCTGTGTGGCATCCATGAGGTAACAGCTGACACAGAAATTCAGGAAAGTCTGGGCTGGCCCGTGAGCACTCTCTGGGAAACCTGCTACCTCTTCTCAGCCTGAAGTATTCCTGAAGGCAAAACCATTGGTAGGAAAGGCTCTTATCCTCACCCTTCCCTCCTCACTGTCCTCCCTCACCCTGTTTTCCAGGTCCTCCAGATCCACTTGGACCACACTATTCAGAGGGCTCTGGTGTCCCAAAGGTCTGTGCTATTCCAAAGACTGGACAGAAAATGGAGCTCCTACCTTAGGGACATTTGTGTGGGAAAAACAGAAGAAATGCTTTCAAAAACGAGACTCTTGTAATTATGGGGCTTTGGTTGTATTCTCCCAAGGGCAGGGCTGTGATAAAAATCTGCATATGGTGATTTCCTGGCTATTTGATTCCAGGAAGCTAGGGGAAGAGAGAAGAGAGGAGGAGAGGGAGAACCCAGGAAGGGATTGAAGCCAGTGTACGGGTAGCTGGAGGAGCACAAGCGAGGCTGGGTGCTCCTTGGAACTATACTGGAAACTGAAGATGTGCACTTCAGACGCATCCCTCCAAAGGTGGATGCTGGCATGTTTGTCCTCAGTGGCATCCTACCTCCCTGAGGCGATCTTTCCTGGGACCTTGTTTCCTTCCCTTTGCTCCCATTCTGCTCTATACTGCCCTGCAGGGTTGTGCGAGTGGGCAACTGGAGAAGGGCCCAAGCCAGAGCTAGTGAAAAACTTGATGGGCCTGACGCAAGATAGCGCAGGAGGACAGGGAATGTCCTAGGTGGGTTGCTGTATTGGTGGTGATGGTGGTGCACTGCGGGGTTTTTTGTTTTTGTTTTTTTTCAATTCTTTTATTTTTTAAATTTAACAATGGTTATATTACATATTTTCATCATCGGATCAGTTTAGATTAATACATATAGGTATATAAGATTGATCAAACAACTAAACATTAACCTTTCTAAATCCACATTACTTTTTTTTTTCTTTTCCCCCTTTTTTTCTTTGAAAGTTGACATATTGCATATTGTCCT
>PVJA010005774.1:0-10942 GCA_004027025.1 Myocastor coypus | reverse complement strand
GTCATTCTATAGAGTGCAGTGTGTGGGCATGACCCACCTCCCTATTAATGTTGCATAGAACAAAGAAAGAAAGAAAGAAAAAAAAAAGGAAAGAATATACTTCTCTTTGGATTAAGAGGAAGCAGATACATATACAATCAAAGGTTTTGCAATTGCAGTGTGCCACCAGTGAAGCTTGTGACGTTGGAGGCTATTGAATCTGAGCCTCCTAAAGCTCATCTCACCAATCTAGCTCTGCGTTCCATGCATTGTAATTAAGGATTTTTTTTTCTTCCTTGCTGGGTGGTCAAGGGCAAGTTGAAGCAAAACCTGCATAACTAAACATTCATTTTTTTGTATCTTCCAAGGTCAAATCCCCTCAGGATTAAATTTGAGACCATAGACAGTACTTTGTAGAACTGTTGTTAGTGTCAGCCTTCGGGACGAGTCACGGCCATTGCTTGGCCATTTTGCTTTCTGTGAAAGCCTGAGAGAATGTTTTTCTCTGGGTGACTCTCTTTAGACGCACTGCAGTTCATTCATCCCTTTCCTCTGAGATCCCATAATCTCCTTGACCAGGAAATTTGGGACACCTCTGAGTTATAGGATATTACAGCACAGGTTCTCTTATATCCTGGGTCTTTATTGACCTTGAAGGGCTAGGGCCAAAATATTGGCTATCCTTATAGCCCTTCTTTTTCTCCAATTGTCGGTCTGTTAACTTACATTCTCAACCCTCCAGCAGAAGAGCTTTGTGATACTATTATTCTATAACATAGGTACTGGGCTTATCATCACTGGCTTTCTGAGTATCAAATATCTTTGACTTATCTTGTAAATGATATTTTCTGACCATCATTGATATTCTAATAACTTTCCATACAATGTGATATAAGCAGTTACATAATTTTGACACAGATATTTGGAAATTCAAGAAAATACAAAACTGGAGCCTGTCAAGAATATGGTTTTTGGCCCAGTCTCTTATTTTCAAGTACTATTCTTGAGAGAATGACAGTAACTGAGTTTACACCAGGAGCAGTGCGGGTTTTTTTAATGTTTTTTTTTTTTTTTTTTTTTTAGGTGCACTGCGGTTTTTTTTAATGTTTTTTTCTTTAGTACAGAGTTTCACTACACGGATCAGATTCATAGTGATTCTCCTGTTTTTAGCCTTCCACGCACTGCGATTATAAGCATGTGCCTCCACGCCTAGTCTCAATCACCCTTTCAGCAGGGTTCGGGGGCAGGGCTGGCACAACACACCAGGAATCAACGTCCAGTCACAGTATCTGCCTAATGCACTGTAGGTATTTTTGTTTTATTTTTATGTATTTATTTTTTAAAATTTTAATAATAAAGAAATAACAACAAGAGAGTTTTTTAAATTACTTTTAATAAGAAATAAAATTGAGATAGTTTCAAAACATGTTAGTAAGACAACCACAATAACTGATACATTGCATACTGTTGTCTTCAGAGTAGTTGTTCAGAGTACAAGATGCAGACATGATAGCTTTTCTAAACACTATTTATATAAATATTTCTTCTCATTTAACTAACAGAAAGTAGTTGTATACAAAGAACAATATTCCATATCAGTAGTGGGTTATCGGCAGAACTGGCAATGTCAGAAGTTGTTGATTTGAGTCTTTTACAGCTCAGCGTACTTATATGGCTTTACTTTTTATGCCTTGTGGTTAAACTTTCCTGCTGAGTGGTTAAGGCCAAGTTAAATCAAGACCTATATAATAAAACATGTAATTTTCATATCTGAAAAGGAGAGTCAAATCTCCTCAGGATTTGCCTTGCAACCATGTACAACATTTGGTAGATCTTTTATTAGTGTCAGCCATCTGGATGAGTCACGGCCACTGCTTGACCAGTTTGCTCTCTGTGAAAGCCTGAGAGAATGTTTTCTCTCTAGGTGACTCTCCTTAGGCACACTATATGTTGTCAATCCCTTTCCTCTGTGGCCCCATAATCTCCTTGAACAGAAAATTTGGGACACCACTGAGTTATAGGATATTACAGTACTAGTTCTCTTATGTCCTGAGTCGTCACTGACCTAGCAGAGCTAGGTCCAAAATATTGACTGTCTTTGTAGCCCTTCTTTTTCTCTAATTGTTTGATCTTCAAGTTGTTAATCCTCCAGAAGAGAAGCTTAGTGATACTATTACTCTATAACATGGTCACTTGACCTTAACATCATTGTCTTTCTGAATACCAAATGCCTTAGACTCAACATGGAACGAGTATTTTCCATCAGTCATTGATATTCTAATAAAACTATATAGAATGTGATGAAAAAAAAAAAAACAATTACACATTTTTAAAAAGAAATTTAGAAGTCTCACCATGCACAAAATTGTAGCAATCCTATGGCATTTTTTCTTTATCTCTTATTCTCTTTTACTACCCTTTTTGGATTTTTTTAATAAACATTTACTTATGAGATAGTATAGCAATAATTGATATGACATAAGAAGCAGCACACATCTAAAAGACCAAAATGACAGGCATTCCAAGCCAGGTTTTAGTATTGCACACTGCTATCCTCAGTGTCAAAAACCTGTTGGAGATACTTAGGACCACTGTCTAATTCATCCTGTGTGTACAAGTGCATGGTTTTGCCCTTGCCGTGTTTCCTAACTTTTCTGCTTGCTGTCTCTTCATTGTTAAATCTTTAGTTCTTGATTTTCATTTAGCTGTGCTATGCCTTTCCATTTTTATTTCTTCTTTTGAGTACTTACACTAGGGAGACTATACAATATTTACACATGTAGGTCTGGTTTATTTCACTTATGAGTATATGTTCAAGATACATCCACTCATATATGAAGGCATCGAGTTTGTCATTCTTTATAGCTGAGTAATATTCCATCGTACAAAAACACCACATCTTTTTCAACCATTCTTCAAGTGACAGGCATTTTGGTTGTTTGCAAGATTTGGCTGTCACAAATTGTGCTGTTATAAACATAGATGCACACAGACATCACTATGATACTATGTTTTCAGTTCTTCTGGGAAAAGTGCTTTTGATAGATCTTCACAAGAGATCAGGGTTCATGAATCTTGTCTTCCTGAATAAGAACAGAGACTCTCAGAAGTAAGTGACTTAACTATGGCCAGCCAGCAAGGGGTAGCAAATCCAGCTTAACCAGGTTCAAAGCCCATTAATGGTATCCCTGTGCTATTCCAGAGACTTCCTGTTAGCTAATTAACTTGATAGATGCTTATTATGCTCTAGGAACCATGGTAGATGGTGGAAACGGTTGCCTAGTATAATTTGCAGTGAGGGTCCTATGCAAGAGCAGTATATCTAAGTCTCATCACATCATCCACAGCATAACATGTGCTATATTTGCCATGCTAGTTTTCTACAGATGGTAATGATATACCTTGCTCTAACAAATTAGTGTGCTGAGACTGTTTCAGTAGGTATATCAAGTGTCCTCAGGAAACAGTACCACGTCCACTTAGCAGAAAAACATCACACAAGCTCATGCCAACCCATGCTCAAGAGAGTTTATTGAGGAGGGAAGCAGATACAGTTCTGCTGTCACAGAACTTACAGGTGAGTGATGTCAATCTAAACATGCCATAGCTTATATTTATGCAGATATTTATGGATGTTGTGGTTGAGAAGAATATATTAACAGGCCTTCCTGAAAAAGACCATCTTTAGGGCCAGCCTAAGTGCCTGCTTAGGCAAGTGCAGGGTCCAGGGTTTGATCCCAGGAAACTGCATGCTGTGCCAGCCCCACTGCTGGGCACACTGAGCCTGAGACTGAATCTGGGTGAGGTCATTCACACCTATAATCCCAGCACTGGGGAAGCTGAAAACGGAGATTGCTATGAGTCTGGAATGTGTAGCCAGACACCGCACAAAATACGAAAAATAAGACCACCCTGTTGTACCACTCTAACTGCAAAGAGAATGAGAAGGGGTTACTCAGGCCAAATGTAAGGGCAGAGGATTCCAAGCAGAGGAAATGGCATGGGATCCAGCATCCAGCTGTTGGCACACCTAAGAAGCTTTGGGAAGCAGCCAAATAAGTAGTGAATCCAAGGGGGAGTGACAAAAGAGGCTGAGGGACAAAGGATAACAGAACAAACTGGGCAAGGTCTTTAGACCAAGGGGCATGGCTTAGTTTTACTCTCAAGCCACAGGAAGCCACTAAAGTGTGTCAAAGTGCCCTTGTGACACTAGCATCACTGCAAGCTTCTTTTGTGCAAGGTGACCTGCTAACATATGGACTTGAAGGAAGGCAAAAAGAAAGGAAGCCAATAAAGTATGCAAGAGATCCCTGCCTTCCTTTAGATAAGATAAGGCCTTAGCCTCCAATTCCGAAGTTTCTTCCAGCTCATCAGATAGGTGAGTTGGACAAAATGGCAGTTGTCACAGATAAGCCGTCAGTGTCAAGGAGATCAGAAAGGAAGTGTAGGTGCTGTTGGCTGCCATGTACGGGGGAACTGATAGAGCTAAGGAGGTGATGGGGGATCTTGCCAACTGCAATTTCAGCTGTCCATAGCACCCAGAAGCTGCAAAATAGCGGAAGCGTGATGAGAACCCCAACAAAGGATACTGTAGGACTGCGCCACCAACTCAGATGATGAATCTCCTTCCAGGCATGAGTTTGAGGCTTTTTGGTTCTGTTTTGCTTTGCTTTTGCTTTTTGTGTTGCTGTATTCAAAGCTGGGTCCGGAATGCTCCACTTGCAATGTGAAGGTACACATCACCTTTCGTAACAGAGGACCGGGCATAGAGCAAGAGCTCTGTTATCAGTAGCCCATCCGAGATACGTTCTTAACTACTCAGTCTCGGAATATAGCAAAGCAGTGATGATCTATTAAGAGAAACTGAAGCTAGCAGGGTTGAGTCATTTTCTAGGATGGGATGACCACTTTTTCTTCAAGGCAGGATTTGCACTGCACCTAGTCTCGGCGCAGCAGGCAAGCCCCAAGGTAAGCACGGGGAGCTACCTGCCTGCCCTCACATCAGGCATGACTGCACGCCAGGCTCCCATCTTGGTCCCGCGGGGCTCCCGCCTCTTTCCTGTTATCCCTACCTATGTTTTTTTTTTTTTTTTTTTTTTTTTTTTTTTTTTTTTTTTTTCATTTCATGGCGTGCACATAAAAATAGCCTCCCTTTCTCACTGGAAACGTGGTTCCTCTTTGATTCAGAGTTCTCTGCTAGGAAATCTCTGATCATATGGAACTTGCTGTCAGTTCAACTTCACATCTGATTACGTGTGCATATACGTGTGTCTGAAGTGATATGCCTCCTTGACAGAAGCTGAAACTTGAAGAAGTCACACAAAAAACAAACAAAGATACACACACACACCACTACCACCACCACCACCACCATCATGAAATTTTGAAGATGTAATTCCTATTGAGATGGAGTATTCCTAAAATTTTAGGAATAATCCTACGTTCACTCCCTGCTCCCCCATATAATGAAAATTTAAGATTTCAATCCAAAAGAGATAAATACTGTGGCAGCTCATTAAAACCTTGAAATTTCTCTAAGGATTTCAACCCAATACCAGTTGATACAGTCGATAACTAATATTAGTCATTGCAGAGAACAGCAGCAACAGACAAAGCAACTGTGATATTCATAAAGACATATTCCTTATGAATATTCAAGGCCTTCCTTTAAGAAGAATTAGGCACATGGTGTCTGTCTGAATAAAAAGGCAATCAGCATTCACAGCAGATTGGAGTATCCAAATATGGCAGCTGCTGTTGACTCGGAGGACACACCACAAAAGACGGTATGGCAAATCTCCCTGGTAATACTCAGAGGCTCTAAAGGGCATCGGGATTTGGAAACAGGTTGAATGTATGATGGCAGAACTTCCTCGTTTGACATGAGCAAAACCTCTCAAGCGAGGCGGATAATCCTGCTCCCCCACCAGTGAGCTGTGTAACTGTTGGAACTGGTTGATCTCGCTGGGCCTCAGTCTTCTCATCTCCTACAATGGGATCATAGCGACTGATTCAAAAGACCTCCGTAATGATGGAAGAAATTAATGCAAAAAGCGCTTGAATAGCTCCAGCAACATTCTGTGTTTACATACAACACTTCAGCCCACTTTTACAATTCTATTTGGCTGATATTCTTATCTCTATTTCCTCATCTACAAAACAGGGATAAGAAACAACTTCTAAGTAGTAGAGGTAGAATTTGAACCTGTGTCACAACCCATTGTTCCTGGGACTGGTGGTAATTAAGCTTGGTTAAGTTGGCATGCTTCTAGCTTGCTTATTAAAGTGCAGTGTTGCTGGGCGTGGTGGCGCACGCCTGTAATCCCAGCACTCGGGAGGCTGAGGCAGGAGGATCGCTGTGAGTTCGAGACCAGCCTGGGCTACAAAAGTGAGTTCAAGGCCAGCCAGAACTGCATACTGAGACCCTGTCTCAAAAAGACAAAAAAAAAATAAAAAATAAAAATAAAGTGCAGTGTAATGGGCGTGTGTGTGTGTGTGTGTGTGTGTGTGTGTGTGTGTGTTGTTCATTTCACTTCATGAAACTAATATTTAGCAACACCCAGTATTTTCCAGCTCAGTTGGAGGCATGCGTGAAATGCATCAGTGATTATAATTCGCAGAGACTCCTGCCCTTATGATACTTACATTCTCGCAGAAGAAATAACCAGCAGATAGAAAAAATGACTAAGTACAGCAGTAATTCACAAACCAATAAGCTAAGAAGTGGGTAAGAAGGATGGTGATAAACACAAGGGATAGGGAGTTAGCTGTGTAGTTCCTTTTCACAAGATCTCCAAGATCAAAGTGATCCCCACAGTATGTGCCAGCCTGGGAAGTCATTTTAATATTTGTCCACTGCAATCCGGAGATGTCATCCAAGCTGTCTGAAGACAACGCCAGACAGGGCTGAGAGAAGGCTGCCGGGTTGCCAGGCAGAAGTCAAGAGACCTACGATCGTGTATTGCCTTTGGCAAAACTCTTCCTTTTTCCTGCCCTCATTTCTAAGATTGTTGCCACCTCCCACATTCCTGACTCATGCTCAGAGGAAACGCACATCCATCTTCTGTAGAAACAACAGCAACTTCGAGCTGAGTTGCTTGCTGTGTGCCAGAGGTCAGGCAGAATGCCTGAAACCAGAGCACAGCGCTTGAGCGCAGACCCCACCTCGCTGTAGATGGCACAGCTGGAATGTCTTATTTGACTTTCATATCTAGAAACAAGTCATTGTCACGAATTAACATCCAAGAGACTTACTATTGAAATTGAATGGCATGAACCCCACAAGGAGAGATAGCCATCTCCCGGTTCTAAGGCGGTGACATGGTGGCCTCTCTGGGGGAGGAGTGGCCACACAGCTACACACTGATTGTCCTCATCTCAGCAGTATGCACTGGGATTACTCTGCAGACACACACACACACACACACACACACACACACACACACACACTTTCTTACTAGGTAGGGGTTCGAGGGATTTTTCACCTCCAGTTTTAGCAACAGGCATTATGCTTTATGCCTGACATCTCACACCAGATCAGGAGCTGTAAACACCATCACACGCCCTTACCTTTGGCTCAAAAGTCACCCTGGAGAGGCACTGCTCTGACTGAGCATCCTCTTTCCTGAACTGACCAATAATAGTGGTGTCCATGAAGACAGCACATCTCCCAACCCGCCCTCCTCCACCCACACGCATGCGCAAACATACGCGGATGCCTCCAGACATGTGCATATGGGTATGGCACACACCTTCATTTAGGGAAATAGTTCTTTACCAATTCTGACTGCCTCCTATCATCAGCCAACCTGAGTCCTCCCTGCTAAGAGTTAAGGAATCCCAGCACGCTGTGAAAGGTGGGGAAATATGCGGAATTGAATATTACAGCGGCATATAATTTAGGACGATCTTATGACTCATTAAGCCTTCAAAACTTAAAGAGATGTTTATTTTAAACCCCATCTAAAAATTAAGCAGTTAACACACCCTTCCGCCACTCTTCTTTGTGAGAAGGATGGCGCAGCTAATCAGCGCATTTAGCTCTCACCTCCGGGGTGAATTAAATCTGTCTTCAGTCATAACAGACCTAAGCTTAATGGTTTCTAGACAGTCCTTGCAGAGAATGGCTGTGTCACACCAGAAAGCAGCCCAGGAAAGCAGGAGAGCTCTCCTGGGAATCTGTGGCAAGTGAGGTTACGGAGGCACACAAGCTGATAGCAAACCTATTTTGTGGCTTTCCCCACTCCCTGCCTCCAGCCCTGGGGTCTCCTGATGATTTAGTTTGTGTTTCCACCTCAAGGTACGAAGCTAATTTGGTCAGTCTTGGGGGAAAGAACAGCTGAGCAACACAGATAGCATGGGAATCTCCCTGCGAATTTGCCAACTGCCATAGAGAAAGCCCAGGGCTATTCCAGAGGACACAGGCAGGGTCTGTCATGAATGCATAGAAGTCTTTCTGCATGCATGCAGGCAGTATGCTGCCCTATGCATGGAGGGCCTATATCCAGCCTGAAGGGCTGTGTCTTGTGGCCCCTGGACTGAAAAGTAGACATGGGGCAAGAACCTCTGAGCCTTTGATGCTCACGGAGAAAGAGAAAGAACTGCAGCATGCCTGAGGTTGGACTGTGCCTCAAACTCCTCACCTTCTCCACCCCTGCAGCTCCTGGTCCTTATGCCCAGCCGTCAGCTCCCTCCACAGTCTTCTAGATGTTGCCCTTGCTGACGTCTCTCTTCGCAATGTGTGTTCTTCCTGAAGCCTTTCTCTAGTTAGCGCTGCTAGACTAGGAATCTCAGGGCGCCTTCATTGCTACCTGGACTAACTCACCCCAGAAGCCTCTATGGTCTAGGCTCCTTCCATGACTGTGTACCTCAGACAGCCAGTACCAACATTTCCTCCCACCGGATCCTCTCCACACTGCATCATGGGCCAGGTCCAAGCCTGCCTCCTCCCGACTGATGATTCCCAACTGCAGAAAGCTTCCTCTGTGGACCCCACATTGCTCTTTTCCCTTAGTCCTGGCCCTCGGTAACACTTCTGTCACTTTATCTCAATTCAGAAATTCACCTTTTTATTTTTTTTTCCCCCTTTTTTATATTCTAGCCCTCTGAAGTAGGGATCTGGCTTAGCTGCTGCTCCAGCCAGGTGGAGTAGAGACAAAGTTGAGATGCCTGTGTTAGGTCATCAGTGCTGGCAGTTACTAAGATCACAGCAGCAACAGTGGAGCTGAGCTTTCAAGAAAGGCTGCATCGTTGAAGCATTATCCAGCACCAGAATCAAAGGTTCTTACCACAAATTCCATATGCATATATATTGTAATATTATATATAATATGTGCGACATAATATATATTATACGTAATATATGTAGTTCAAGAAATATTTTAAATAATTTACTTAGCTCATCTTTTTCTATCTGTGCATGTCAAAAATAATACAGTATGAAAAACACATCTACGTGTCTTCAATAATATAAAAACTTCAATGTGTAAAGGAAACTGTTAAGTGATAACACAGGTCATGGGCCTTCTTGCTTAATGATACACAGACTAATGGTGCTCCTTATGTTCTCTGGAGCCTTGGAGTTCATGAAGCTGACTCAAAGTGCTGCCCGTATCCCAGCTGGGTCCTTCCAAGGGGTCTGCACAAAGTGTGGCCTTCACAAATGTCTCCAGATGAGAAACTTGCCTGAAGCTTTAGGTGTGGACCCTAAGCTACTCTAACAGGGACTCTACCACAGCCCAATAACCACATCCAGGAACAACAGCAGCAGTTGGTGTTTGTCTTCTTCCTATTATCAAATGCTTCTAGAGACAAAAGATGCCCTTGAGGGATTTCTTGGCATTCTAAAATGTAATTTAATTCTTTGAGCCTAACGAGAAACAAAGGAAGAGAAAAGACACTCCCATTACCTGGGTTATTGCGTGGGCCTTCCTCCAGGGACAGGCCAAGATTGCCTCAGATAGTTTTTCTTCAAATTAGAAGATGCCCCCTGTGCCCTGCGCTGCACAATGATCACTAATAGGAGAGGATGCATCTGCTTTCTTCCACTGCCGAGAAGGTCTAGATTCTGACAGCTCGTCACTAGGGATAAGCTGGGCTCTGGCTGCCACAGTCCCCAGTACACCAGATGTGTTCAGATGTGTCTCTGGTAATTAGTGTCACAACTAAGCAGAGATGGGAACATCTCCCTCCCTCTCCCTCCTTACATTTATCACACTTTTATAGCACATAGAGGAGCTGGGCCCAATCTACAGCAAAGCAAGCAGAGTAGCGTGGTCTGTGGAGCACCTGGCCAATTAGACCTGGGCCTTTTTCAGTTGCAGGAAATCACAGGTTGGGCACCTCAACTGTAGATACATTAAGTGCAGAAAATCAGGCTTGTACAAGACCGTGCACAAGAGAAGTCAGATTAGTCTTCAGTCTGTGACCTTGAAATGGCGACATTCGGCGCTTCCCTCCATGACACTAGGAAAATACAGTGTCCAACAAGGAGACCAAGAAGGACAGAGCCTGGAGCTGCAGCCTGAGTCCACCTCAGAGGGGACTAATGGCTGTTTGTGGGGGACCCCAAGTCTCTCCTTAAGTAACATCTCCTAATCAGAACACTATATCCTCAAGGACCCTGCAGTCAATTGCGATAGCAAATGAAGAGAAGCCAGTGTCGTCAGAGTAGTACAAAGCATGAAAGAATAACTCACTTTAACTTGGGGGTGGTCAAGGAAAGCTTTGTTTTCAGTATGGAGAGTAGGCTGAGGAGGAAGGGCTTTCTTTTTTTTTTAAATTTAATATTTTTGTTGTTTAAATTTAACAATGGTTACATTACATATTTTCATCATCAGATCAGTTTAGATTAATACATATAGGTATATAAGATTGATCAAACAATTAAACATTAACCCTTTTAAATCAACATTACTTTTTTTTTTCTTTTTCTTTTCCCCTTTCTTTTTTTTTTTTTTTTAAA
>PVJA010005773.1:65238-77189 GCA_004027025.1 Myocastor coypus | reverse complement strand
CTTCTTCTCCTCCTCTTCCCCTTCCTCCTCCTCCTCCTTCTCCTTCTCCTTCTTCTCCTCATCCTCCTCTTCCTTCTTTCTCTTTCTCCTTCTCCTCCTCCTCCCCTTCCTCTTCCTCCTCCTCCTTCTTTTTTGTACCAGGAACTGAACTCACAACCTCACACTTGCCAGGCAGGCACAGTGACACCAACTTATATTCCCAGCTTATCTGAGCTCTTGATAATTGCTATTCTTTCTGGAGTAAAGCAAGAGACTACTGCAGAAGGAAAAAGGGGACTCTTCTACAGCACTAGGGGGAAAATAAACTGGTCCAGCCTCTGTGAGGATCAGTATGGAGAGTGCTAAGCCACCCAAAACTAGAGAATCCATCTGGTGTAGCTATCACCCTTCCAGCACCATCCAAAGAGAGCTGAAGTCATCACGCTGCAGGGATCCATGCGCACCATGTTTACAGCAGCGCAACTCATAGTAGCTCAATCTTGGAAGCGGCCTATGTGCTCGTCCATGGACATATGGATAAGGAAAATGCAGGACTGCTGACTTCTGTTTGTGTTTGTTACACTGTTTTTGGCTTGGAATTGCTTACAATAAATTGGAAAGGGAAAGAGCAGTCTCACAACTTACTATGGTACTCTTGCCAAATACCACATCTTCAATAAAATGAAGTCATGCATTTAGGAATGACTTATGATGTCCCGCAATGAGAGCGATGGTTCACACCTGTAATCTCAACAGTCTAAGAGGCTAAGTTCAAGCCCAGCTTTGGTGATTTGATGACTTTAGTGTGACCTTGTTTCAGAATCAAAAAGAGTCTGGAAATATTATCAAGGACAAAAGTCCTGCACTCAATCCCCAATATCTTAAGAGGAAAAAAAAAAAAAAAAGTAGGACATAAGAGATCAAGAAGCTGCCTATGAATAAGCCAAAGTTTCTTATGAAGAGCTAAACACCTTGGGAGGGGAGAGACACAGAAGGGGTACCCACAGATCTGGTTTTAATGCTAGCACTGCCACATACGTGGTGTGTGACATTACAGAAGTCATCAAGTCTCAATTTTCTCAACCGTAACTAGAGATTTAAAATTCTCGCCTCGGGGGCTGGGGAGATAGCTCCGAGGCACAAGTGCCTGCTGGGCAAGTGCAAGGTCGTGAGTTCGAACCCTGGTCCCACAAAAAAAAAAAAAAAAAAAAAAAAAATTCTCGCCTCGGGCAGATAGATCAGTGCACAAAAGCTCCTGCTTCGGCAGAGCATAGCGGTGGCCAGGATTTGATCCCTGCCATGCCAGCTCTGTCCCTGGGGCTCACTGAGACAGCAATTGAGACTGGGCATGGTGGCACATGCCTATAATCCCAGCTCTAGGGAGGCTAAAAATAGGAGAATCACTTCAAGTAGTGAGACCCTGTACAACCTGTAGACCCATGCCTAAATTCATAAAAATTAAAAATAAATAAATACAATTCTCACAGATTTCCTGTAAGGATTAAAGGGGAGAAACATTCACAGTGTCCTGCTAGGTCCTGGCTGCTACATACAGTGTGGGGCCGGGAGACAGAAATGTACATAAAATGGGGTGTGGTAGTGTAATTCGATGATCCCAGCACTCTGGGAGTGAGGATCACAAGCTCAAACCCAGCTTGTGCAGTTGGGAGACCTATCAAGACTTTATCTCCAAATGCGAAACAAAGAGGTCTTGGAATGTTGCTCAGGGTGCAGGCCCAGGGCTCAACCCCCGGTTCTGCAAAAAGAGAGAGAGAAAAAATGGCACTGTGCATGCCTGCAAAGACCCTGTGCTCCTTGCTTCCTGCAGACAGATGACTCCCAAGGGTGTCCCCAAATCCGTGCATGGAGGGGAACTCCTGAACTGTTCCACCCAGCAACGATTCTTTGAAAAACACTTAAACAGAAGTCTGTAAGGGCCAAGAAGGCACACTGACAGCAGACAAGGGAAGCCTCCCTTAGATCCTCCTGAGCAAGACAGGCTTTTCAAGCCTACATTCTTGTGGTCAAGGCCTGGCTCCACGCCCTCTGAGGGCTTCCTGGACTGGTGCTTACCGCGCTGCAGTTTTGGTGGCAGATGTATTTAAAGAGCCTCAAGCTGAGCCACAGGAGGTGAGAAAAGACCTGCTTTCCCTGCACCTTCCTTGCTCTGATTAGGGCCACCTTCATTGTACAGGACCGGGCTGTGTGCTGTGTGCTGTGTGCTGTGTGGTACACATACCTCTCCATGGATAGCTCTGTGGAGAGCTTTATACGAGCCCTACTCACAACAAATGTGCTTTTGCCCTGGGTCTGTGCTTTTTACTTCAGGGCTTTACTCTGTGTGTGGTGCTGTATACAAGCCTCCCACCTTTCCTTCTCTCTACTCTGTACTTCTTATCCTACGCTGCATGTGCCCAGGCAGCTGGGGATCATGTTGCTTTGGCTCTGTGACAGGGAGGAAGGTCCTTCTCAGATGAAAGGGGTGGGGAATAGGAATAATTGTTTTGTGCAGTCCTTCTTGCTAATTCTGTCTCGGAGACCTCAAAGGCAAAAGGCATTTTATAATGTTTGACCTAGTTGGCTTCCCACCACTATGATAAAATACCTGAGATAATAGACTTCAAAGGAGGAAAGGTTTACTTTGGCTCACGGCACTGCGGGTTGCCGTCCATCGGAATTTGGCTCTGCTCCTTTGGGCCTGTGGCCACACAGTGCCCCAGTGCAGGAGCACACTGTGGAGGGGGCTCACAGCACCAGGAATCACAGGAAGGCTGAAGTGGCTGGGCCCCGATACCCCCTTCCCCCTACCATGCCTTGCCTCCTCACAATTCCAGTAGGTACAGTGAAAGAGAGTGAGTTTTGTTTTAAAAAGACAGAGGGGAGACAAATCATAATTTTTAAAATGAAAACTGCAGCTTCGGGACACCAGCCCACTTTAATTTTTCTTTTCTCTCCTCTCTCAGAACACACAGCCAAGGCGAGTCTCTCTCACCTGCAAAAGGACTCAGCCTGTTCGTCTTACTTGCACCTGTGAGCAGATCGCCTTCTCACCTGTGGGCAGGCATCCACCCAACAAACCAAGACCGACGACAAACAGCATAAGCGAGTAGGGGCCACTAAACGCAGGAAAAGAAGTACACTCAATACTCCCTGCAGGCTGACCTCAGATCTAGGGCGTCCCATTGAAACGCTGCCAGAAAAATGGCAGGAGTACTTTCTAATTGGTACCAAGTGCAGGATAGGCAGGTGTTCTTCTGTGCCTGTGTCCTGGATCTCCTGCCTGATAAGTCATGCCCACTTGCTAGGTAGCCACACCTTCGGCTCCTGCCTAGCAGCCTCCAGTGAGGCTGAGAACTAACTACACCTTCAACCCCTGGGTCTTGGGGACACACCAGCTCTTGGTGCTCCTTAAACCATGGCTTCGCTCGTAAACCAAGGGATTTTGGTTGTCCTGTTACAGGCACTGCAAAACAGAACTTTAAAAGTCAGATGCTTTTCTTTTAGACACCAGTAGCTTCTGGGCTTCCTCGCGCCTAGGGCATCCGTGGCTCCTTGACCTCTCTGTCCTCTGCCTGAGAAATGGGCAGCATGCGCAGGCCCTGGCACCAGAAGAGGAGCGCGATCACTCCCTTAGGCAAGGAAACCAGAGCTGCAGATGCAAACAGCAGCGCAGACCCCACGCCTGAGCAGGGGGACTGGTGACTGAGGCAGGCGCGCTCTTCCGTGTCCTCGGAGTGAGTTTGATGTAAACTCTTTCTTTTTTTTTTTTTATTTTAAAAATATTTTATTTATTTGTTTGTTTTTCTTGTTTCAGAACCTTTATTTGTTTATTCACTCATTTTTATGGCTGGCTCAGCCCTCCCCGAGGGCAGGGCTGGCACGGCATGTGGTGCCGGGGATTGAACCGTGGTCTCTGAAGCCGCCCAAGCTTTCCCAAGCAGGAGCTTTAGACCACTGAGCTATCCCTCCGGGCCCCTGATGTAAACTCTTTCTTTGTGCCAACACAATGCCTCTTGGATTCTGTAGGCGATGAGCAAGAGGACGCGGGCTAGTTGCAGTGACAGTGCCACAGACTGTGTTAACCACCTTCCTTCAGCGTGCCTTATGTTCCCAGGCTCCCTGGAGAGGGGACTTCCGCGGGCCGTAGATGAAGAGGCCAAGCGTCTAAGAGCATCACTTGTTCTAGTCCCAACAGGAAAGAGTGACAGAGTTGAGATTCAAATTCAGGTGCGCTGAGCCACAGGACCACAATGCGTCTGTCCTAAAACCTGGATTTGGCCTGGCCCACCCCACCATCTTGCAGCTCACAGGGAATATCGTGGGCGGGGGAGGGGGGATAAAAAAAAAAAAAGACCCACAGGGGTGGTAGTGTAGGCCCGCAACGAAGCAGGAAGATTGCCCTATGGTACATAGTTAGACCCTGTCTAGACATTTTTTTTTTTTAATTAGAGAGAGCTACGAGTGGAGTAGTACATGCCTGTAATCCTAGCATTTAGGAGGATTGAGGATTACTGTGAGTTGGAGGCCAACCTGGGTGCAAAGTGAGTTCAAGGCCAGCCTACATTGCGTAGCAAAACCCTGGCTTTAAAAAAACTGGAAAATTCCGAAATCCCAAACCAGGACGCTTGCATGCCAGACTTGCCACCGTGACTGGCCATCTATGCCCAGGGCTCGCTGTTCAAGCACACAGACCGCATCAATTATACCAGAATGAACTGTGGGAAAGGACATGCGCACTAGGCAAAGCAAGCCTAACTCAGCCCGCTGTCAATCAAGCACGTTGTCAATCACACTCTGGAACACCCAATGGGAAGCGTGCTCCACCAGGCACCAAGTTTAAATTGCTAAACCCAGCATCCTCGGTGATTTGCTCTTTTCCTTTCTGCCAGTGCAAGCCTGCTCTATCTGGGCCTAACGGCCCTTTAAACTTGATTACATCCGGCCTCTTTTCCCTTAACACTTCGTGCCATGCCCACTTCTCTGTTCCTCTCACACAAGAACCTGGAAACTTGTCCTGGGGTCTCAGTCACCCATGGTAACGTCAACACCGTATGTTTTTCCATTTCAGTTGTAGTTCAGTTGTGTGTCGCTCACACAGAGCACTGAGCCCCTTAAGGGCCCTATTTTATCCTTCTTTGTGCATTCCAGGTGCCTGGTCTTGGAATAGAATTGGCCCTCAGTGCTTGCTTGCTGAATGAATAATGGATTAATATAGATTGCGCAGCGCTGAAAGCTACAGCAAATGGCAACCAACCCTGCTCCTCTATTCTTGTACCCTCCTCCATGTCTCTGCGACCAGCCAGCTAGCATTAAATCGATTGAACAAAGATGTATTGAGCTCTAGGGCGGTGGATCGCGGTGCTGGAGTTTTGCAGCTGAAGATCTAAGAGGCAGGAACCCGGGGCTGAGATTTCTGCTCTGTACATGAGCATAATCATCACCCCTTTCTCATGAGGTTGCTGTGGGTTCAAACAGCAAACGGATACGAAGCCCTTCGGAAACTACAAAGTGATACGCAAACGTGGGAGGTTGGTGTCTTATGGTCGTTATGTCCAAGAGGCTGCCAGGGTCCAGGAAGACTTCGGATGAGTGATGTTCCACCCACCAGACACCCACAGCCTAATGAATTACTCAAAGGCTGCAAAGAAGGCAGAGAATAACAAGAGAAATGCGCAGAGCGGCGGGGGGGGGGGGGGGGGGGGGGGGGGGGGGGGGGGGGGGGGGGGGGGGGGGGGGGGCTAGCTCTGAGGGGGAAGTTCAGGAGTGCTGTGGGGGGACCTCCCAGCTGTTCGTGGTTGCATCAGGGGCTCTGCTAACAGGCTGGGAGGTCTGAACATGGAGGGAGCCATTCTATGTGTGGGGAGGCAGGTCCCCCACACCTGGGCTGAACTTCAGGGACTGAATGGAATTCAGGTTGGAATGTGGGGGCGGGGGCACATAGCTGTGATCCCAGCACTCAGGAGGCTGAGGCAGGAGGGTCACTGTGAGTTTGAGGCCAGCCTGGTCTATATAGAGAGTTTAAGACTGACCTGATTTGCACAGCAAGGTAATGTCTGGGAAACAGAAAATTCTCATTGAGGAGAGTAAAAAAAAAAGGTGTATCTTCTAGGGAGGAAGATTCAAAGGCAGGACTGAGCTGGAGGGATCTGGGGGTTTCACACTCTCAGTCCTGTGCCCCCCCCTGCACTAGGTGGGGCTGGATCAATGGTCCATTCAACAGCTCTGCTCCAACCCCAGGGCATACGTTGGGAGACCCTCTGCAGGTACTCCTCCGATAGTTGGTAGTGATACAGAAGGTTAATTATATAATAACCCATTATGGAACCATCATTCATAAATTCTTCCTAACCTAATTGCATCTGTAGGCAAAAATCTCCCAAAAACCACCCGCAAGGAACATTATGTGACACAAATCTGCTTTGTAAGCTCTCAAATGCTGCTACCAAAAAAAATTATATAAGAGTGATGCTTAAAAAAAAAAAAAAAAAAAAAAAAAGCCGGGCGTGGTGGCTCACGCCTGTAATCCCAGCACTTGGGAGGCTGAGGCAGGAGGATTGGTGTGAGTTCAAGACCATCCTGGGCTACAAAAGTGAGCTCAAGGCCAGCCTGAACTGCATAGTGAGACCCTGTCTCAAAAAGACAAAAAAAAAAAAGCCTATAGAGGCAAAAAGCAGACGGGCGGCTGCCTAGGCTGTGGGAGCCTGGGAGGAAGCCTGGCTGCAGGGAACACCCAGGAGTCCAGTGCTAGATTCCCCTGGAAGCAAGTGAGTTCTATGTCGTGTAAGTTCTGTCTCACAGCAAACCTGGCTGCTTGCTAAGACCCTAAGTAAACCCTGTCTCTGATCTTACACATAAGACTCTGAGCTACATCAGAAAAGATGGGCCCAACCACTCAGGATGCTGAGGCAGGAGGATTACTGAGAGTTCGAGGCCAGCTTGAACTACATAGCAAGACCCAGTCTCAATAGAAACATTAATAGTAATGATAATATAATAAAATAATAAACTTGGTCACTGAAACCCTGAGGGTACAACAAGGCCTGGATGAGCAGAGAAATACATGTTAGGAATCCCAAAGAGATGAAAGCCAGGGACACGCTTGTCTTTGGCACAGGGTGAGGAGATCTAAAGAGAACTTCTCTCTAGTTGCCCTTGTATTTTTCAGTTAATTTCAACATAACATTAAGAAAGTGAGTCCTAGCCAGATGTGGTAATGCGGGCCTATACCAGCAGCACTCAGGAGGCAAAGGCAGGAGGGTCGCTGACACAGTGAGTTCAAGGCCAGCCTGAGCTATAAAGTGGGACCCTGTAGCAATACCCCCCCACACACCGTGAAAGTTAATCCTAAAACAGCATGAAGTGATATTAGCATCATTTAAATAGCTGACTCACATGATCATCATTGTTCATTAAGTTCTGGGTTATGTTCTGCTTTATTCCTATTTCAAATGATCTTGTTCAGAGAAATGTAATAATGGCCATGGAAAATTTTCATTTCTTAGTTTTGCGAGAGCTCAGAGGGAGCTGTTGGAAATTTGTCAGTCCGGGAATTTTTAGGAGCAAGTTACTGAGCATTCGCCAAAAGATATCCTTTTGGTTTTTGAGGTTTTCTATTTTTAAGTTTTTCATATTGCTTTTGTGTTTTTGCATTACGGGGAATTCATGAGTTGAATCCATGCCGTTGAACCCAGGACCTTGGCACCAAGCTCTGTACCCACCCTTTTTCACATTGAGCCAGGGTCTGTCTAAGTCATCAAACTGCCCAGGTTACACATAAATGTACAATCCTCCTGCCTCAGCCTCCTACAGTGCTAGGATCACAGACATGAGTCACCATAGCCAGCTTTATTTTTAAATTCAATATGTGGTCTAACAAACAGTGAACATAAGACTATTTCCTGCTGGGATTCAAAATTTCATGAACAATTCAACTTATATCTTTATAATCATTCATCTATGATCTCTGTATAAACTGTCCTCTCCCACACATCCCTTCCCGTCCCATGTGTATGCATTTAGATACGACCTTGTAATATAGTCCAAAGGGCCTCAGACTAACTATTTAACCAAGATCGGCCTCAAACTCATAAACCTAACTACCTCAGGCTCCCAAGTACTGAGGTCAGAGATGTATACAATTCAGCCTGGCTAAAGTGTATGTGTGTCTGTGTGTGTGTGTGTGTTACTAAGAACTGAACCCAAAGCTCTTGCAATGAGCTCTATCCCCAGTCCTCCTAATTTTTCGAGATAGTCTCACTGAGGTGTTAAGTTGCACCGGCTGGCTCAAGCTTGGGATCTCCTGCCTCAGCCTCTCAGTGCATATCTGCACCTTCCTAGTTACAGACATTTATCATTATACAGTGACATGTCCAGCACAAAGCACATCTGCAATAAATACTTAATAAACTAAAATGAATCTGCACACCCTGTCAGTTCCACCATTCTTGACAGCCTACCCATTAATGCTTTCCAGCCGTCTGCTGACAACTCTGGTCGGATGTCATATTCAGGTTGATGACAATCTCACAGAGAACAGAAGTCTCTGGAGTAGAAAAGGCATCCATCCAGGGTTCTGGGAAAGCAGGGGCCCAAGGTTGCATTCCCTGCCTCGCCCCAAGCCTGCTGTTATATGCAGAAGTCGGTGATACACAGGAGTGGGTGAAGATCACCAGCTCCAGATCTTTTCACAGATGGGGAGTCCTGAAAAAGAGGCATTCTGCAGTAGTTTGGCTCTGGCTTTAAGTGACTGATTAACCATCTTTAAAAAGAAAAACTTGGTCCCCGGCTCCAATTTCACAAACAGCTTGAATTGCAGATGACAAAATTGGCCCTAAGGAAGAAATTAAACCAACACTGTTCTTTCATAGTCCAGGCAGTGTCCACCAAAAGAACCAACTTTTAATTCCCGCCCCCCCCAAAAAAAGTCTGCCTCTAGAGAGCATCAAAACCGCAACCTAAACTACAGGGCCACATGTGACATGGATTGATTCTATTCTTTTTCTATTTGGTTGGTCAGTTTTTTTGAGATAGGGTCTCCCTACATAGCATAGCTGGCCTCAAACTCAGAGCCATCCTCCTGCCTCAACCCTGTTCCCTCACCGCAGTGTAATCTGAGCACTTGGGAGGCTGAGGCAGGAAGATCACTGTGAGTTCGAGGTCAGCCTGGGCTACAAGGTGAGGCCCAGTCTCAAAAGCACAAAGAAAGCAAATAGCCTATGAGAGCATTACAAACTACCCCAGCTAAGCTCCCTAAACTGAGACTGGAATTCACATGTGCACACTGACCCTGCCTAATCAAAATATACCAGCAGATCCAGTTTTTCATGAGGCAAATAACACAATTTTTTAAAAAGTACAACTATGTTTCAATGTGGCCAGGGTGGAGAAGCACTGGTCTAGACAAATCTCCTGTTATTCTACATAGCAACTGGGGACAAAAAAGGAAGAAATGATCTGGTAAGGTGACAGAGAGAGTGCACTGTAGCTGTCTGCTTCCTCCGCTCTGTGCTGCATTATTGTGCTCTACTAGACACTAGCCTGTCGACCATCCGGAGCATGCTTCAGACCACATTCTACCCTGACAGCTTGCGTAATGAGTTATAGCTGTTCTGAAAAAAAGGAGCAGTGGTGCATGACTGTAGTCCCAGGAACCAAGGGGCCAAGGCAGCAGGATGTCCACAAAACCAAGGGCAGCATGGGCTACATGACAGGTTGAAGACCAGCCCGAAATACATAGCAACTACCTTGCTAAAAAGAAAAAGTCACATATCCACATGGGTTTCACAAGTCAGTTTAAAAACAGATATTAGGAAAGCTATTTTTCTCCACCTAGACACTCCCTCTGATCACCAATCTCCTTCCCCAGTGCAGGCCCTGTTCTGCATGGTGTCTGTCCGTTGTAACATGTCCCTGTGGGTCATTTTTGCTTTTGCTTTTTTTTGAGACAGGATCAAACTATGGAGCTCAGGATGGCCTTGAACTCATAGAAATCTTCCTGCCTCAGCCTCCCAAGGGCTGGGATTGCAGGGGTGCTTCACTTCGCCCTGCGATTCTTTTCTTTTATACAGAGCTGCTTTCTGCTTTGGGGGTGGTTTCTGTTGTCATTTTGGGAGTCTTGTGCGTGCTGAGCAGGTGCCCTGCCAGGGCAGTAGCCCTAGCGTCTAGGGCAGCTTGTCCTTGGACAGAGCACTTCTGTCCTCGCCAGGGTCCTCTGATGTCCCAGAGGTACCTGAGGCCATGGCAAGCAGTTGGCTACAGACTCTAATTCTAGCACTGATGGCTCAACACCAGGATTCCACCCTGTTTCTTGTTACCCTGCAAAGAAGAACACAATTTCATTTCTCTGAGAAAGATAACTTCTTCAAACTGTTCTCTTGGAACATGTCTGCATCCAGAACGTGCTGACGGAGAAGCGACAGCCTCTCGCAAATCAAAGAATAGTCAAGCTGAGAGGAGAAGCGGGCTCCAGCTGGGCTGCCAGGTTTTCTGAGAGAAAGAAGCAGAGGCGGGGAGGTCAGCTGCTCGGCCAGGTCACTTGGAGGATGGGCCTGCTTTTCCTCCCGGCTCATCACATCCACCCTGGGTGCAGCAGCTTCAGGGCCTGCACAGACTCAGCAAAGCCAGGCTAGAACGCAGGTTTGTGTGCCAGGCGTGGTGGCACGCACCTATGTTCCCAGTATTTGACAGGCTGAAGCAGGAGGACTGCCTAGAACTTGAGGCCAGCCTGAGCTATAAAGCAAGACCCGGTCTCAGAAAACAAAGAAAAAGAAAACAGCTCAGGCTCAGGTCTCCTCTCTGTTCCTGTCTCTCTGTGTCTCTGTCTCTGATTCTGTGGCTGTCTCTGTCTGTTTGTCTGTCTATCTGTCTCCTTTCTTCCCTCCCTCCCTCCCCTCCTCCCAGCCCTTATCAGAGAATTAGCACTCAGAGTACTGAAAACAAGATCATTTTCTGGAAGACGAATCTTTGGATTCCTTCTGGCAGGCATGGAAAGACGCTTGGGAGGAAGCCAGGAACATGAACGTGTCCTTATTCAGAGAGATGGTGCTGCTGTCTCTGAAGACACTTGCCTGTGACTAGGCGCGGTTTCGTGACTCCAGGGCATGCCAGGCCTGGACACTGGTGACGTGGCCATGAAGCTCAGCCACCAGAAGGCCCTGGGAATTCCAACCAGGACACCTCCTCCTCAGGGTGGTGCCAGCAGCAGCAGAAGAATGACCAGGAGGCCTCGCGTGTGTCTTGGGAAGACCTGCACAGATTTTAGTCTCAGGGTTTAACAGGAAAAGCGTGAGTTGCCTGAGACTGTAGATAGAGGACTGGCCACGATGGGGGAAGAAAGAAAACATAGGCGCAAAGCATGTCCGTGCACACACGCAAAGCTTGCCTGGTGTGGCAGCACACACCTGTGATCCCATTATAAGGGGGCTGAGGCAGGAGGATTTTCCTCTCTTCAGAAGTTCTAGGAACCAAAGCCAGGGCCTGGCACATGCAGCAGGTGTCACTGAACTTTCTCTCCACTCACCTTTGAGTATGTGTTTTGTTTTTGTATCTATTTTTTGGTTCTTCTTCTTATTATTATTATTATTATTAGGACAGGATCTGTAGGGTGTAAAGGGTCTCACTATGCAGATCAGACTCATATTGATCCTCGTGTTTTCAGCCTCCCAAGCACTGGGATTACATTTACCTGCCACCACGCCCAGTCTCAGGTGCCAGCTCAGTACATCCCGGGGGTGGGGCCAGCACTGCACACTAGATATCAGCTCTGGATGCTGCTCTGTGCCTAAGCAGTCACTGTAGTCTGCTGAGCTACCTAGTTGGCCTCGAGTAAGTTTTTTTTTTTAAGAGTTTTTTATTTTATTTATTTATTTTTTTCTTGTTTCAGAACCCTTATTTGTTTATTCACTCATTTTTATGGCCGGCTCAGCCTGCCCCGAGGGCAGGGCTAGCTCAGCATGTGGTGCCGGGGATCGAAC
>PVJA010005773.1:0-65138 GCA_004027025.1 Myocastor coypus | reverse complement strand
TAAAACTAAGCCAGCATAATGTTGAACACCAGGAATACAAGCCCTCAGGAGGCCGGGGCAAGATGGTCACCCCAACTGTGAGGTCACCCTGCGCTGCATGGCAAATTCAAAACAAATGAACACGTCACAGCATTTTCCAGTATTGCTTTACCTCTTAGCACTTTACGCGCTTTATTATTTCACAGAAGGTATTTGCATTTTAAAAGTTTCCCAGGCAGAGTTAGAAATGGGTGAGGTCTGGGCCACTGTATCACCTCGTGGGTGCTGTACCCCTGTGATCAATGATTGCTTGGAAATGTAGAGCTCTGGGCTCCACCTCAGCAAATCTGCCCTAAAATTTTAGCTCCTCCAGCCCATACAATTTCTAGTCACTTTAAATACTTCACATAAAAATAAGATATTTGAGCCAGGCAGGAGGGCACATGCCTTTAGTAATCCCAGTTACTCAGGAGGCTGAGATTGGAGGAGTGCAAGTTCCAGGCCAGCTTGGGCAACTCAAGCAGACCCTGTCACCAAATTTAAAGGCGGGGGGGCCTGGAACTGTGCTTTGCCTGTTGTGCACAAGCTCCCCAAGCCCCATTCAATCTCTGGCACTGCAAGGGGAAAATGAAGCCATTCCGTGCCCACAGGACAGAACAGGAGCACTTCAGGGGGCAGGGGCGGGGTCACCTGCTAGATGAAATGAGGGAGAGGCCATCTGAGTGCTCTGAGCTTCTGCTCTGTAGGGACCCTGTAGGAGAGGACCTGAAGTGATGCCTCTGCCCTGAGCTCTCCCGCTCTCTTCGCCCTCGCCTGCCTCCCAAGGCTGCTTCTCTACCTGGGCCCTCTCTGAGTCTTTTTCTTCTTCCGTCCCTCCTACTGAGTTCCCGTTCTCAGCCCTTTTATTTTATTTTGAGACAGGGGTCTTGTCAAATTGTCCAAGTGGGCTCAAACTTGCAATCCCCACACTTCAGCCTCTCTTGAAGTTGGCATTACAGGCGTGTGCCATGTATCTGGCTTTTCCTAAATTTTTACATGAAGTGATACCCAACATATGAACTGCTAATACAGCCAATGAGATCCTTAAGCTCAATTTGCTAACCTCTTAATATTGTTTACATTTATATGGCTTGATTTTTTAAATTTTATAACTCTGTCACTCCCATGGTAATCACGAGACTTCAGCATCACATCGGAACAGGCCACTGCCGTGTACAATGTGCTTCACTAGATGTGGCTTCAGATGCTGCAACCATCCTTGGACCCAAAAGCAACGGCAGCCCACACTGGCCATGGTGGAGCACACCTGTAATCCCAGCACTCAGGGTGCTGAGGCAGGAGGGTCATCCTGACTCTGAGGCCAGTCTGGGCTACACAGCAAGCCCCTGACAAGAAAGAAAGATGGAGAAAAAGGAAGAAAAGAGGGAGGGAAGGGACACTCAGATATTCCTGCCCCACAGGTAAAGATATTGAGAAAGCATGAAAATAAAGGTCATAAGGAAACAATTTAAGCATTAAAAATGTTGTAAAAACTTCCAAGAAGCAGCAGAGCACTATGGGAGACCTCCAAACACCTGCTATTACTCACAATATTTCACATGGATTTTTGTGTGTGTGTGTGTGTGGTACCGGGGACTGAACTCAGGACTTTGTGCTTGCCAGGCAGACGCTTATTCTACTGAGCTATCTCCCCAGCCCCATCACACGCATTTTAAAGTGAACTTTCTGCTTACTGACAGGCACACTTCTGACAGATCTGTGGGGTTTCTCCTAAGCTCCCGCCTTTCATGTGGAAACATAGCCTCTTGAGCTCCCAAGTGCAAATGCTGTTGCTTCCTCCTCCGAGTTGAATCAACCTCACCCCCCACCCCATATTGGGGGACCCTTTGTTCTCAATAGACATCAACTAGAGTGAGTCTGGGGTCACAAGATCACCCACCCAAGTGGCATCTGGGCAGCTCCGGAGCCCTGGGCCACCCCTTGAATGTCTGCTGCTCCTTTTTTCTCTCTTTTCCCGGGTTTTGAGGATGGATTTCGCTGTATAGTCCGGGTCAACCTCGAACTTGCTACATAGCCGGGCTGGCCTCCAGCTCCCAGCCTTCCTGCCTCAGCTTCCTGCAGAGGCTACAGGCATGAGCACCCCTATGCCCAGCTATTGTCTGTGTCTGTGAATCAGCTCTTTGGCTTCTCACATACACTCCAGGTGCTCACAGTTGCCTGTAACTGCTCTCACCTCCAAGAGATCTGAACTTAGAAGACTCCCTGACTCCTTTCCTAGCAGGGAGAGAAAACGTGGGGACCCGCCTTGCCTCTTTGGACAGGAGATGAGTCAGCCCGGCAGGAAATTCTCTGGGCACAATGCCCTGAGATCCGGGCTGGGCGGGTGTAATCAGTATCGGCTGAGGGCGGGAGAAGGAGCCGGAGGTACTCCAGGACCCAGCAGGACAATGTTGATGCGCAAGTCACTGGCCAGAAGTGTTCCAACCTGTTGGGGATGGGAGGCTCCGCCGCTTCTAGAGCAGGAACATGGCAGAAGGAGAGCGGCTGAGCTGTGGCCATAGGTGCGGCAGCCCTGAGACTCAGGACACAGGAGGGTGGCAGGGAGGGGCTCTCAGGGAGGGACGCACTTCGCCAGGGTTTCTGCACAGGCCCTGGAGTGCCGGTGACACAGGTGCTGGGTGGGGCCCCCAGGCCTGGGTGGACCCTGCCCGGAGCAGAGCATGGACCCACTTCCGGCTTCACCTCTGAGAACCACACCAAGTGCCTGAAGACCCACCTTCTAACTGGTTGCTGCTCCTCGGTTGCAGAGTAGCCTCTGTGGGCTGCCACTTAGAAAAAGAAAGTGCCGGGCTCTGGGAGCTTTTCCATTTGGAAACCTTGTATTTTGTATTGGATTAGTGTTAGGGTTAAGGTTAATTTAGCACCAACCCTTTCTGCTCTGTTTTCTTTGGTTGCCCTCAGGAGGCTGAGGTAGGAGGAGTGCCAGGAGTTCAAGGCCAGTCTGGGTTACATGGTGAGTTCGGGGTCAGCCTGAACTGCATGAGATCCTACGGAAAAAAAAAAAAAAAAAAGCCAATACAATAACCAGCCTGTGAGAGTCCTAGCCTGGTGTGTGTGTGTGTGTGTGTGTGTGTGTGTGTGTGCGCGTGCGCGCGCGCGGGGGCACATATGTGTATGTACCTGAGGGTGCACATTTCCATTAGGTAGGGCAAAGAAGCATCTGTACCTTGGCTCTGCAGAGCGGGAAGCATTTAGCCTGAGCTTGATGTTTCTCAGGGCTTTGCTGAAAACCCCAGGAGCCCAGCGAGGCGTGGGAATTTGCTTGGAGAAGGAGCTGGGGGAGGGGCGAAGAGGTTGCATTCCTCCAGGGACAGTAAGGACGCTGGGAGCTTGAGAGTAGGCTGAGCGGGAGCCAAGAAGGAAATGCAGCGAACAATGTGGGCCTGGGCACAGGGTGGAGCGTGGCGGTGGGCCCTGCCCTACCCTCCCCGTCTTTCCCTCCCCTGTCCTGCCCTGGCCAGCTTTCCCTTTGTCAGGCCGCTGAGCCGGCCCCTGTGGCCGTGTCCTTGGAGCCTGGGAGGAAGAGTTAGGCCAACCTGAGCTGTGAGGGCTCCAGCCCTAACTTGCCATGCCTGTGGTCACTCCCTTCCCAGCTGTGTGATCTCAAGGTGCTACACAGCCTCTCTACCTCTCTTCGCTGGCTGCTGTAAGAGGCCCGTAGCTAACAGCTCCTCCCTCGCAGTGTATAAGGAGATTTCCTTTTTCTAGCCAGAGAGGCTGAGGGAGTAGGCAATACAGGCTGGCCTTGAGCTCACTATGTAGCCCAGCTGGCCTTGCACTCCTGGCAGTCCTCCTGCCTCAGCCTCCCCAGCGCTGGGATTGCAGGAGTGCACCACAACATGGGGCTCTTAAAAGGACACTTGTAAAATTATGATTTTCCTTGTTTCCTTTCTATTTGTATCTGAGCTGTTGTACTTTGAAATTACCTAAGAATGGAGAGCAAAAAAAAAGAATGGAGAACAGAGTTAAAAGCCAGGCTGGGGTTGCTTGCAGCTCAGTGGTAAAGTCCTTGGGCACTACATCCACAAGGCCCCGGGTCTGATACTCAGACAAATGTGTGCAGGGGATGTGTGCAAAGCACCATGGGAAACGGTATGCAAGCGGTGGCCAGGCTCGGCTTGGCTGTCGGGACCACCGTGGGCCAGATTCACATCAATTTAACAGCCTTCAGTGCATCTTGAGGCACCTTGTAGCTCACGTTCCTTATCTGTATGAGAAACCTTCTTGAGTCTGTGGGTCGAAGCCGTCCTCGCACTCCCCAGGTTCTTCAGGGAGCCCCAGCAGAAGTGGGTATAGAATTAGGCACAGGCATCTTCCCTATAGTCCCAGAACTCTGGAGGCTGAGACAGGAGGATCACCACAAGTTCAACTATTGCGACCCTGTCTAAAAAAAAAAAAAAAAGGATTGGAATTAAAAAGCTCCATATTGCTGTCTTTTATTCCTGTATATTTTGATAGGCCTAGGATAGGACCAATAAATTTATATCTTTAAAAATTATTTAGTTATAGCGCCAGCCAGATAGCTTAGTGGATTAAAGAGCAAGCTTAGGCAGACACAGGGACTGAAGTTTGATCCCCAGCACACTGAGACAGTGACTGAGACTGAGCAGGGTAGCATGTGTCTGTAATCCCAGGGCTTGGGAGGCTGAAAACAGGAGGATCACTGTGAGTCTGCTCTGTGTAGTGAGACCCGGTAGACCCTGTACTAAATTTAAAAAAAAAAAAGTAGCTTTTGAGACAGGATCTTGCTATGTAGTTCAGGCTGGCATTGAACTCACTTTGCAACCCAGGCTCTAATTCACAGGAATCTTCCTGCCTCAGCCTCCTGAGGGCTACGACTGCAGGTGCAAGTCACCAGGCCTGACCAGGGGTTTCTTTTCATTTAGCCTCAGGCTCTGCTCCAGAGGTAGCAGGACCTGTTAGCTTGCAGCAGTTTTGTAAGAAAACCACAGAGCCACACCCCCAGCTGGGATCTCCAGCTGCCCAGTGAGGTTTGCCTCATCTTTCAGGCCGTGGACCAAGTGGCCTTGGCTGACCAGCTGTCTTAGTTACTTTTTACTTGTTACTGGGACAAATACCCAACACTCAAAATGAAGGAAGGAAAGGTTTATTTAGCTCACAGTTACTGGAGGTTTCAGTCCGTATTCGGCTGGCCCAAGGCTGAGTGAAACAGGGCAGAGAGCATCTAGTTCATGGCAGCGGAACAGCAACAATCATGACAGAGGCAACTGAACAACCAAGAAAGCAGAGAGCCACAGTGTTAGTCTGTCTCTCTGTCTCTCTTTTATATTATATTCAGGCTCTCCACCTCAGCTTATCTGCCTTAGGCTATACCAGCGGTTCTCAACCTGTAGGTCACGACCCTGGCGAGGGTCAAATGACCAAAACACAGGGTTCCCGTAAAGCCATCGGAAAATACATATTTAAACCCATGCTATGCCATGGTGAAATATTATTTATTGGAATTAGTAATAAATATTTCTCAACATATAATTAATATTGTTTTGGGGATTATCACTATGTTTAAATTGTTTGATTTGTAGCAATGAGAATACACAATGCATATCAGGTATTAACATTACAAATCATAACTGTAGCAAAATTATAGTTTTTTTTTTTTTTTTTTTTTTTTTTTTTTTTTTTTGTCTTTTTGAGACAGGGTCTCGCTATGCAGTTGAGGCTGGTCCTGAGCTCACTTTTGTAGCCCAGGCTGGTCTCGAACTCGCACCGATCCTCCTGCCTCAGCCTCCCGAGTGCTGGGATTACAGGCGTGAGCCACCATGCCCAGCCAAAATTATAGTTTTGAAGTAGCCACCAAAATTATTTTTTGGTTTGAGGTCACCGCAACATGAGGTATTGCGGGGTCACAGCATTAGAAAGGTTGAGAAACACTGGGCTATACCCATAATCCCAGAAGTACTTAAAACACATAATCGCAGGGATCTTGGATTAAATCTCAAACTCCAGATCAGTACTTGTATTGGTCAGGGTTTTACTTAGAGGAACAGAATAGACATAATATAAGGAATGGATATTAACACCAAATATACAATCTATAAGAAATTGTAAGATTGGCTTACAGTAGCCACAGAGTCAGATGAGGAAGCGCGCACGGAGTGTCTGCAAGCTCCGGACTAAAGAATTCAATCCCAAGGCCTGGACTTCACTGCAGCACTCCGTGTAAGTCTCTGTCGGCTGACGGGTCCATAATGGAAGACTGAAGTGTCTGTAGATGGAGGCTGAAGAGTCTGTGGCGGATGGTGAGAGATCTAAGCTGGAGGCTGAAGAGTCTGCGCTGCAAGCCAGACGATGAAGTTGAGTCTGAGGGTGAAGACTGAAGCTTCTCCAACGAAGTGAAGTGTTAACTCCTCCTTCAGCCCTTTAAAAAGTCTTTTTGTGCTCAGTCATTCTGACGTGGACTCATTGCGCCCTAGGGTGGAACCAATCATACCCCAGGATGGGCCCTTGATCCTGTTCTAGGGAGAAATCCAATCATATCCTAGGCAGGCCCGGGTGATACTCCAGGGAAGAACCAATTGTACCCCAGAGTGGGGCTCCCACCAACAGGGAACTGGGCTGCTGAGTCATTCAGCCAAGTTGACACATTGTATCAACCACTACAGTACTAAATCACATAATCCCAGTGACTCGTGATTCAAGTGTCAATCTATAGAGGTCCCTGCCCAATGGCTGCATGAGGCTTTGGATATAAACCATAACACTGGCCCATTGGTCCTCCTTGCATGAGACAAGGTTATTGCTGGACAAAAGGCCACTCTTACACCCCTGAATATTTCCCGTCTCTCCCAGATCCATTTCTCAGCCTCACTAATCACCCACCCATGTGGGTGGGGATGAGGCAGTCAGGCTTGAGGGACGAATCTCTGACCAAAGCCTGACCAAAGCCTCCTCCTCCTCCTCCTCCTCACCTGGGCAATCTTTGCTATGAAACCCTGGAACCAAGAGAAGCCACGTGGAGTGCTCTTGGGACACCCACACTTAGCAAGGCAGCCAGGAGCAAGTGTCTTGGCTAAAGGAGGAGAGGAGCCCTTCTCCAAGGCCAGGGGGTACACGCTGGTGCAATCAGTGCGGACACTGGGATGAGCACTCCTCAGTGGCCTAGAACCACAGTGTTCACTGGGACCCAGCTATGCTCCATGGAGCCAGGTGGGGTGGTGCACACCTGTAATCCCAGTTCTTGGGAGACTGAGGCAAGGAGAATTGTTTCAAGTTCAAAACCAACTTAAAGCACATAGTGAGAACCTGGTATACATATATATATACATATATATATATTCTCAGTGGAGTACTATTTTGCTATAAAGAACAAATTTGGGTCCTATGTAGGAAAGCCAAAACATGACAATGATCTTAGGTGGAAACAAACCACACACACAAGCTTCAGTGCTGCACGGTTCTCATAGATGAGAAACACGGCATGGGAAGACAGCAGGAAGCAGAGCGACACAATGACATGAGGGAACAAGCAGGCAGAGTTTGAGGGAAAGGGCACAAGGGTCAAGATGGGGTATGACACGCAGTGATGCCCACGGCCCCTGGGTATCACGCCCATGGACAAATAAATAAATGATAAGGCGTCTGAACAGAAATGTCAAGCAGGAGGGACAAGGAAGGAGCTGCGACCCTCAGCCCTGTCCCCCCAGTGTGATCACAGCTCTTCTTTGTTTTTCTTGTCCTTTCATAATGAAAGCAGTTTATAGTTTCCATGTCACTGAGGAGCAGGAAGCCCAAGACCTTTCACACTGGGTGGACCACAAGTAAACTCGGACAGCTTCAGCTCCACGGAAACCCGGGCGGCGGGTGTCAACCCTTCCATGGTGCGGTCGGGTTTCACAGCAGGCTGCTGGGAGCCAAAGCCCAGCAACAGACCGTGAGGTGTGCACTTCCTGCCCAGGAGGGGCCACAGGTATTTCCAGTGTGGCCACAGAGAACATTTCTGTGCAGGACCAAAGTTCACTTCTCTGAGATACACACCTAAGTGCCTCCTTCCCAGAGACCAAAGTAGCAGGTGCATTTCCAATCATGGCCTGGAGACAGCTCCTTTGGGGACAGTTGATATTCTGGGTTTTTTGTTTGTTTGTTTGTTTGCTTTGAGACAAGGTCTCGCTATGTAGCCTGGGCCGGTCTTGAACTCAAAATGGTTCTTCTGCCTCAGACTCCCAAGTGCTGGAATTACAGGCACGCACCACCACGAGAACTTGTATTTAGCTTGGAATGACTTAGACAGGGTGTGCAGATGCGGGTGGTAGGAGATGCAGGCATGTATGTCACCGAGGCACCATCAGACTTCTTTTTTTAGAGGAATTCAATCCAATTACACACAACCAATCAAACTGATCAGTCTTTCAAACCATCCTCTAGTTTAAGAGTACCATACTGTCGTTTTCTGAAATGTGTCTTCCCTGGGCTCCTAGGATGGAAATCAACTCCAAGCAGCAACGTTGAAGTTCTAAAACCTCTCTGTAACTAACAGAAGCCACTTCATCATGGGGAACCCCTTCCCTCACCCACAGGAGTGGCATTTTGATGTAGCCCACCGAGATTTTTGTTTGTTTGCTTTTGCAGTGCTGGAGATTGAACCCAAGGCTTTCGCAGTGAGCTACAAACCCAGCCCTTTTTATTTTTTATTTTTGGTTGAACCGGGGATTGAACTCAGACCCTTGCTCTTGCCAGGCTAGCACTGATTCTACTGAGCTATCTCCCCAGCCCTTATTTTTTATTTTGAAATAGAGTCTTCCTAGATTATTAATTGCCCAGGCAGACCTTGAATGTGGCACCGTCCTGCTCCAGTCTCTTAGCATGCTGGGATTACAAGCACGCGCCACCACAGCGGGCTATATTTGTTAAGCCATCACTACTGGCCTCCATGCTGGCATCTCGTTTTGTGTTGCTTGCTTAGAGGAAAGACCCTGGAATCAGGCTCCCTGCACTAAGCCCTGGCTCTGGTGCTTACGACAGGCTACTATGGGTCACATGAGCCACACAACCACCACGGCCGTGAGGGCCTGAGAATGTGACAGCAGGCCTGTGCATGATCACAGAGTTGGCAAGTCTATCGTTTAGTGGCAACGTGGCCACTGAAACATCCGGGCACAAAGCAAATACTCTTCCTGTTTGGGTGCCACTGGTCACATGAGAGTCGAGTGCGCCCAGTGACGTTTGTGTGTCCCACCCAATAACAACAGATTAAGATGCCGCTTGTCTCTTGGCCCCACCATGCTTTTTACTGTTGTTTTTCCTCACGTTCCTATTTATTAAGATAGACAGCTGTTGAGGAATGTGCCAGATCTGCATAGCCGAGGAGGAGGGCTCAGCCCTGCTGCTCCAAACGGTGCACCCCCATGCATGTGGGGTCCTCACCCCAGGGGCTTGCTAGCCTCGATTTAAAATCCCTTCTACAGACCTGGGGAAACTAGAATAAGAAAGTTCTGGAACACAGCTTCTTTCCAGAATTCCTTGAGGCTCATCTCCATGGTGACCATTTCCAGTGCCAAGTCCCTCTTGCCACGTCCAGTCTCCAGGGAACAAGTGACACCTCCCCCCAAGTCTGTGCGTCCTGTTGTTCAATCACACCTGTGACACACTTTAAAGAGCCGTGATCAGCACCTGGCACTGTCACAGAGGACAAACTAAACTCCGACGGTGCTGTCCTTCTTCCTGCAGAAACACCAAGCTCCCCAGCGCCCAGATCAAAACCTGGCCGGGTTAGTCTTCATGGGACACATTGAAGGGCACAGGGTGGCATGAACCCTATTTAATCAGGCATCAACTCTCATAAAAATACAACCTGTTACTGCAAGTAGCACTTTTGACCAGGAAGACTAATCTGTGGGGACCCAGCCTAAGTAGCCAAGGCTACCAAAGTGATGGTGTTGGGAGCAGGGCCTGCTAGGAAGGACAGATCATAAGCACAGAGCCCGTAGGGGCATTAGCGCCCTTGTGAAAGTAACCCCAGAGAGGTAGCTTCCCACTCTCACCTTGGGAAAAGTCACCATCCTAGGAACAGGAAGCCAGCCTCCCCAGCTCCAGCGCGGCTGTGCATGGAGCTCCAACCTATTACACAAACACTGGGCATTTGCTGTCCCATTTAAATCATCTTGAATTCTTTCCAATAAATCAGGGCTTCCTAACATCTGGTTCATGAAGCCCTTTAGAAATCTGGTCACCTCAGGCATGGAGGTGCATGCCTATAATCCCAGGCCCTGGGAACTGGGAGAGGCTGAGGCAGGAGGATTCCTTGAGTCTGGCCTAGGAAATTCAGCAAGACTGTATATCAAAATAAATAATAAAAAGGGCCTGACATCTAACGCAATGTGAAAACTCTGGGTCCAATCCCTAGCGCTCCCCACCTCCTAAAAAAGGAAGAATAAAGACTACTGCCTGCTGGAACACAGCCCGTTCACCTACTATGTAGGACAGGGTAGCCTTGGACACACTGTATAGCCAGGCTCTCCCAGAAGTCATAGCAGTCCTCCTGCCTCAGCCTCCTCACTATGGGATGACAGGTGTGCCCCACCACGCCTGGCTCTAGGCTCTGGGATTTACTAAATTTAATATGTGGACTAACATTGAAAGAAGAAAAAATTTAAAGAATGATCTCCAGGCCAGCCTGAATGACATAGCGAGACCCTGACCCAAAACAACAGTAAGTATCTGGGCATGGTAGTGAACGTCTACTACTCCACCACACCAGAGGCTGAAGCAGAGGAGCAGAGGATTGCCCCAGCTCGGAGCCAGGCTGGGCTACATAGTAAGACACTATCTCCAAAAAACCCACAAAACAAAAAATGCTGGGGCCCAAGCCACCCCCACTTGAATTACTTCAGAAGCTCTGTAAGGTGGAGGACAAGCACTCAGTAGTGTTTACCGCTCCCAGAGTGATATGGCTGCTCAGTGGGGGTTGGGAAACACATCTCGACTGCCTCTCCCTAGCTAAGATTCCAGTGGTTGCCAGGTGTGGTGGCACAGGCCTATAATCCCAGCACCCCAGAGGCTGAGGCCAGAGGAACATCACATTTTCAGTACCAGCCTGGGCTACCCAGAGAGCCCATGTCCCAACAACAACAAAGATTCCAGTGGATGTGAGGTCTCCAGCCCCTCTGGCCCCCGCATTCTCCTGTGGGAACCGCTGTGTGTGGGCACCCGTACTTCTGTGTAAGATAATAATTGGCTTTCATCTCCTGCTATTGAGGGTGTCACTCAGCAATATTTGTTCAACCACCACTTATGAAAACCTCTACTTAGCTCCGTTCTGGCTGGGAGGAAAAGCACAGAAGAATGAACAGAAGCAGCTCTGGAGCACTCAAGCCTGCGAGGCTCATGTGCGTGCTTCTCCGAAAGAGCAGAGGACACAGAAAGGTGGTGGGAGGAAGAGGGCAGGAAAGGGTGAACCTGAAGAGGGAGGTGGGGGTCTGCAGAAGTGAGGAGTCCAGAGAGATGGCCAGGAAGTGAAGGAGCGATGTTCCCTTCAGCACAGAGGTGAGGACCTAGGACGTGGGCTCAGGAGGCAAGGAAGGAGAGGAAGGAAGAAAGAAAGAAAGAAAGAAAGAAAGAAAGAAAGAAAGAAAGAAAGAAAGAAAGAAAGGAGGGAGGGAGATGCTGCGAAAGGAAAGGACAGGAGCCGGGTGTAGTGGCACACCTATAGTCCCAGCAATTGGGAGGCTGAGGTAGGGGATCACTGTAAGTCTGAGGCCAGCCTGGGTGAGTGCAAGATCAACCTGAACTACACAGCAAGACCCTGTCCAAAAACAAACAACAGACAAACATCGCCAAAACAAAAAAGAACAGCTTCCTGGTTGTAATTCCATATGAGTTTTCCTTTCTCTTTCCTCCAGATTCCCGAGTTCCCAAAGGGATCATTAGGTTTCCAGGAGAGTTTCACAAATACACCTGTGTGGTCACGCGGTCTGGAAGGGGTTGTCATCCCAGGTGCCCTCCCTGGTTCCTTCCTGTGGCCACTCTTTTGACGGACATCTCCATTCAGAGGTCCCCCTTCCCAGACACTGTCCCAAGAGAACACAATATATTCCCTTCCTTCAGTTAATTTCCTTCTAGGGGATCAATACTTTGATTTTTGTAATCCAGGCTGGCCTTAAACTCACTATGAAATTCATGGTGATCTTCCTGCCTCAGCCTCCCCAAAGCTGGAATTACAGGGGTACCCCATGCACCCACTTATACCACCTTGTTTTTGGCCAGAAGAGGTGGCACCCATTCTGGTACCTCTGTGTTAGGTCGCTGTTACTGTGGTCAAGGACCATGGGTGTGTCAGGACTGGAGCCATCAAATTGTCTTCCACCTCTGTAGAGCTGTTCCTCCTTACCCTGTCCTCTTAATTTTTATGAGCCTCCAACACCAGACACAAAACTCTTTCCCTGAGGACCCTCACTGTTGGCCAAGAAGTCCTTGGAGTCAGAGGCTGTGGGCACCGAGGTACGGCTCAGGTTTGCAAAGGGCTCGACACACAGGCAGGGCTCCTGGCAGCATCCTCAGGTGACCTTCCAGCAAAGGCCCCTCTCTTCCCTTCTGCAGCTCTGCAGGGCTGTGAAGCGCCAGAGGAGGCGAGGCTGTGGAGGTGGGTGCCTCAAATAGCATGTGCTGAGGGTGCCTCGCCTAGCTCCCCTCGCTGACAGCAAGCTGAGCTTTCATTTTCGTTATAGCTTTGTTGCCTTCCGCATTAAGAACTTATTAACTCTACACGTTGATTGCAAAATTACCAATATCCCATGCAGGTCCAAAAGTATAAGCTAAATTTGATTCATCAAGCTTCCACTTTCCGGTAGAGCCAATTTTTAAGTGTTTGTGGATGTTCATAACCTGTTTTTGGTGGGGAGAGGTCTGTCTTAAAGGGAAGGGGACTGGGACAGTTCCTCCAGGACGTTTGTGGTGCTGCCTGTGCATGTTTTACCCACATGGAATTTGTACTCTGCCAGTTACACAGAGGCCACCAGAGAAAGGTATATACATGTCAGGGAAAGAAATCTAGTAGGATGTCTCTTCAGTGGTGTTGCCCTCTTATGGAGAATTCTAGAGGATGCCATGTATCACTGAAAACTCACTATGTTTCCGGCCTTTAGAGGAGAAATGGAAAATACGTATGCAGCAATCTCAATGACCGAGGTGACAGCCATTCCCTGCACCGATAAATATCAGGAAGTGAATGTCCACCGCTCGAGCTCCCCCTGTGATTGCAGAGCCCAAAGGCAACTTACAAGATCTCATGATGTTTCAAGAAAGTTGGCATCGAAATATTTATACAAAGGTTGTCTTTTCCTGAAGTATGTATACATTTTTTGGCAGAACCTGTAACTTATTTTATTTTTTAATTTATGTATTTGGTACAGGGTCTCACTATGTAGCTCAGACTCAGCGATCCTCCTGTTCTCAGCTTCCTCAGTGCTTGGATTACAGGGATGTGCCACCGCACCAGGACTCAGCCACCAGCTCACTGTGCCTGGGGGTGGGACTGGCGTGGCATGTGGTACCGAGGATCAGTAGTTTATTTCTAAAATGTGTTTATAGCCAGGTATGATGGCACATGGCTGACAGGAGCATTGTTGTGAGTTCAAGGCCAGACTGGGCTACATGTTGACACCCCGTTCCAAAAAACAAACACACAAGAGTTGGCCAGATAGCTCAGCAGACTAAAGCACCTACTTAAGCAGAGTGCAGCCACCAGGGTTCGATTCCTGGCCTGTCAGAGCATGCTGAGATGGTAACTGGGATTGGGCATGGTGGCCACCGCCTGTAATACCAGAACTTGGGAGACTGAGAACAGGAGGATCACTATGAGTCTGATCTACATAGTAAGATCCTGTACCAAATACCCCCCCCCCCAAAAAAAAAAAAAAACACAAACCCACAAACAAAAAGATAGGAAAAAACATTGGAGATGTAGCTCAGTATAAAAGTCCTCCATTCAAACCTCAGTACCACAAAGCAAACAAAAACTGCCTGTTAAAATGTGTTTGACAGCACCTCTTTTGTGAGTGCTCTGGATCAGAGGGTAGTACAACAATGAACATTACAGAAATAAGCAGCTCAGTGGGATAATGGAGGAAGCCCTGGAGCAAGATGATCAACTGCCAAAGCCTGGCCCTGGCTGGTGACTGGAGCATGAAGTACCTTGGAGAATCCTCCTCCTGTCCTTCACTTTATGAAGATCTCTGAGAGTACGCAAGTTCAGCAAAGCTTGGGAGCTATCCAAGGGCAGAATATTAGGGTTGATTTTGTTGCTATGAACGATAATAAGATTATTTGGAACCTGGATTATGGAAAGCACTGAAGCAGGCTTCAGCTTGCGCAAAAACTTGGAAAGCGAACAAGAAAAGGCTTGCATGTTCGACTTCTTCCCTGAATGTCAGGGACTTGAAGTACGCAGAACGACCTTTGCTTTTAGAAGCGCTGCTGTCAAGAGCAAACCTTGAGCAGTTAAGGCAGTGGCCCTGGCTATTTTCCATTTGGCTAAGTGAAAACTGATTTCCTACTCTGGAGGCCTAAAAGCAACATGGACTGGAACTGAGAGATGGTGGAACAAGATGCAGTAATCAATGCCAGAGCTTATTGGACCCAATAGCTACTGCAGATCGGATGCAAAGGAATGAAGGACTAAACAGCCCATGGCCGAGACTGGGAACAGCCAGGGCACAACGGCTGTGAGAGCATCATGTCCTAAGTGTTGTCCACAAGGCCTGTGGGGTAAGGAAGGAGAAGGCAGAATCTCTGGGCCCTGGAAGAATTCTTACCCACTGCAGAGTGAGAATGCCTATGAATAAAAGTAAGATACAATAAATCCCATAAAGCAGACCCCCAAAAGGAGGCCACACAGCCCTCAGGACAGTCTTAAGTAAGCCACACAGTGCTTTGTCAGACATTGGAACACAGTGATGGACTGCCTTCTGGGGCTAAACTACAAAAGCAAATACAATCTGGTGGTATACTTAAAAATAATATGCAAATACCCTCCAGCAAGTTCAAATCTATCTTCATTGCAACTCAAAAATAACCTTTCTTTGTAAGCAGAGTTTTGTCTCAGTGTTGGTAGTTTGGTCTATATTCATGTCAATACGTAGTCCTTTTCTTCTTTTTGTGCCTGTATATATCCTAACAGCAGCATTTTGCCGTATCAGTAGGAAAAAGATGTACAAACTGAATGTGCTGATATTATTTATTTTATTTGAGACAGCGGTCTCGCTGTGTAGTTAAGGCTGACCTTGAACTCACTATGTCTCTAAGACTGCCCCAAACTCATAGTGCTCCTTCTGCCTTGGCCTCCCATGAGCTAGAATTACAGGTATGCACCACCATGCCTAGCTCAGATATATTTTAGTAAACATACTAAAATTTAAAATTCCCTATTAAGGGGCCTGGAGAGATAGCTCAGAGGAATAAGCACCAACCTGGCAACCACAAGGACCTGAGTTCAATCCCTGGCCCCACATATCAGGCGCACTCTCAGTCCCAGTTCCCTGGGTGTGCTGTTTCGGCCCTGGATGCAATAAAAAGACCTGAAAATTCCATGTGTGAAATGCGATTAAAAATAAATGAATAAATAAATAAGGAAATAATTTAAAATAAAATAAAATTCCCTATTAAAAAGTTAGATTCATAATAGACAGGAGAATCATGATGTCATGAAACACATCAGTAGATGCGTCTGGACAAAGATATACTCCCGAGGGAGCAAGATCAGGTTTACCTGTGTGGCAGAGATTTACTTATGTGGCTGTCAAGGAATTCCTAGGCAGTGGTGTGCTGGAAAATCTTTTATAGTCAGCTGTCTGGGTTCCAGGGGAGAGCTCTGATTTCTAGCATTTGCTGATCTCTGTGATATATAGTGGATGAAAATAACCCTGGGGGCTGGCGAGATAGCTCAGTGGACTATGTGTCTGCTTAGGTAAGCATAGGGACCAGGGTTCAATGCCCATCATAGATCCCTAGCACCACCAGCTGCCTCGGCACCACATGCTGCACTGGCCTCACCCTGGGGTGTGCTGAGCCAGTGTCCAAGTCCAATTGTGGTGGCTCATACCTGTAGTCCCAGTGCTCAGGAGGCTGAAAACAGCCTCACTAAGTGCCTGGGCTGTGTAGCAAGACCCTGTGACTACAATTTTATTGTTAGGAAGTGATAAAGCTTAGGTATTTATTGTCTTTCTTTATAATGTAAATAATGTAATTATAAATTATTATTATTTAATTATTAATTGGGGATGTTGAGGATTGAACTCACTCTGAATCACTGAGCTGTACCCTCTGCCCAATTTAATTTTTTTGTTTGGTTCTTGTGAGACAGAGTCTCATTATATTATTTTCCCAGTTACTCTTCTCACTGCTAGGACAAATACCTGACATCCAAAAGGAAGGAAGGAAAGGTTTGTTTAGCTCGCAGTTAGTGGAGGTTTCAGTCCATACTCAGCTGGCTCCAAGGCAGAGCGGCACATGGCAGCAGAGAGCAGCCATTCATGACAGCAGCATAGAGCAAGAGCAAAGGGAGTGCAGCAGCTCAGGCAGCCAGCCAGCCGCTCTCCCCTCCTAACATTGTCATGTAAATTACCCACCCCAGGGCAGGTGCAGCACCCACACCCACAGTAATCAGTCACAAACTCCAGAAGCCACCCCATGAGTTCATGAGGCTATGGGGGGCACAACTAGACACAAAGCACAGCAGTTGTGTAGGGTGGCCTTGAACTTTCATCCCTTGCCTCAGCCTCCCGGAGTGCTAGGATTACAGGCATGTGCCACCATGCCCAGTTCTCCAATTTAATGTGTGTGTGTGTGTGTGTGTGTGTGTTACTACAGATTCAATGTAGGACCTTCACACTGGGCTACATTCCCAGTCCTTTATTTTCAAAAAGGGTCTTGATAAATTGTCCAGACTGGGCTCAAAGTTTAAATTTTCCTGCCTCAGCCTCTCTAAGTTACACAAATTACAAGTGTGCTCCACCTAGCCAGGCTCTAATTTAATTTTTAGGAATGCCTGTTTTCAATAATGGGTTCCAAAAAAAATAGTAATAATGGGCTGACAAAATACTTAACCATTTTAATAATCAGGTTTTTGAGCCACAGGAACTGCCTCTAGCATACCATTCCCTGTGCATGGAAGAATCTTTGAATATCTTAAGGGAAAGCCACGAGGAGAAAGGATCAGAAGTGAAACATTTTGTGGTGAAGAAGAATGGATGAATGTGGGTGGAGATCGTTCTTCAGATAAACTAATGCCTATCTATAAAATGATTATACTCAATGCCAATTAATGGATCAATGCCTTTTGTCCCAAAAGTTTGAGAAATGCTTCATGCTTGACCTCATCTTTGTTTATTTTTTGAGGTAGGTTCTCACTATATAGTTCAGGTTAGCCCTGAACTCACTGTATATCTCAGGTAATCTTCCTGTCTCAGCCTCACGGGTGCTGAGATTTCAGGCATGTACCACCATACTCTGCTCAAAATCCTCTTCTAGAAATGCATGTTACTACCAACTTTTAAACTGAAGTCATCACAATGATTCTCCAGAAAGCTTTACAGCTGCGTAAGTTCTTATATGTTCTGTAGAAGGTACTTACAGTTTCTACATGGCCATCATCAAATAATAAGGAAAATCTTCACGATGAAGGAAACAACAGAGAATAAGATAAAATCTCATTGATTTTTTGTTTTTGTTTTTTTTTTAATTTTTATTTTATTTTTTTTTCTTGTTTCAGAACTTTTTTGTTTGTTTGTTTGTTTATTTTTATGGTTGGCTCAGCCTGCCCTGAGGGCAAGGCTGGTGCAGCATGTGGTGCCAGGGATCGTAATGGGGTCCCTGTAGCTGCCCAAGCTTTCCTAAGCAGGCGCTTTAGACCACTGAGCCACCCTGCCAGGCCCCTCTCATTGATGTTTATTCAAATATTTACCAAGTTCCTACTGTATTTTAGGGACTCAGTATCCTACTAAATGAGTCAATGGGAAAAGAATAGGTAGATGCAGATTAATAGAGGTGCACAGGAAGAGACTCAGGGTATGTGGGAAGAGCCATGGCCATGTCAGACCCAGCACACTCTGGGCTCTATAAGAGGAGCAGTGGCTTGCAGAGGTGAGCGCATCAGCGGCTCACTCAGTTGCATGGCCAGGCCTGTGCCAGGATCTGGTACCAGGTACTCAGAACAGTGACACCACACCCAGCCACATGGTCAAGGTAATACGGATGTGAAGCTGGGGCAAGGAAAAGCTGGAAAGCTGACTGTTGTGAACAGGAGGGAATTTGTAGATGTAGTGTATTCCAGTAGTGATATGAATTCCACGGAGCTCAGACAGACAGACAGCCGCGGTATGCAGAAGAAAGCTGGAAGGAAGTGTTCTTTATACGATGTACAATGTAAGGAGCAAGTACTTAGGAACGACAGTAGCTTAAAAACAATGATTTTAGGGCTGGGGAGATAGCTCAGCAGTCTAAGCGCCTGCCTGGCCAGTGGAAGGACCCAGAGGTTTGATCCCTAGTATTGCAAGCTATGCTAGCCCCGGAACTCTGGGAGCACTGTGAGGGACGCTGAAACTGTGCATAGTGGTGTATGCCTGTGATCCCAGTGCTGGGAAGGCTGACACAGGAGGATCACTATAAGTCTGAGCTGTGTAGTGAGACCCTGTACCAAGTATATACATACATACATACATACATACATACATACGTACATACATACACGATGTTTTAAAAAACAATGATTTGTTACTTGGAGGTTTCTTTTAATTTCTTTTTTTTTTTTTTTTCTTATTTGATACAGCTCAGACTTGTAGTGATCCTCCTGTTTCAGCCTTCCCTGTGCTGGAATTACAGGTATACACCACTATGCCCCATCTCCATGGTCAGGAGACCAGCTCAGCAAGCCCAGGAGCAGGTCTGCATAGCATATGATGCCAGGGATCAAACCCTGGTCCTTGTGCTTGCCAGGCAGGCACTTAGACTGCAGAGCTATCTCCCTGGCCCACTTGCAAGTTTCTAAGCCAAGGCTGAGTGAGCACTGAGGAGTGAGTCACACAAGCAAACCAAGCATCCTCTGTGAGCATTGGGCCAGCTGAGGCCTGAAGTTCCAATCCAGTCTAGTTCTGTTTCTCTTATGCAGCTATAAAATATACCTGAGTCATAGCCAGACTCACATGTCACCTAAAAACTTCTGCCTTGCCGGGCTTGGTGGCTCACACCTGTAATCCCAGCACTTAGGAAGCTGAGACAAGAGGATCGGTGTGATTTCAAGACTAGCCTGGGCCACAAAAGGGAGCTCAAGGCCAGCCTGAACTGCATAGGGAGACCCTGTCTCAAAAAGACAAAAAAAAAAAAAAAAAAATTCTGCCTTGTTATGGTTTATGTCTAGTTTTCCCCCCAAAGCCTCATGTAGTCATTGGGTGGGGACTTCTATAGATTGAGACTTGACTCATGAGTCACTGGGATTATGTATTTTAGTACTGATGAGATTATCAGTCTGAGTAGGGCTGGGACAACGGGTGTGGTCTAGGGCGGATATCCTAAGGCAGAGAGCCTGATAGGAATATAAAGAGAGACAGACTAGAGCTGTTGCTCTGATGTCTTGTTTTTTTATTTTGACTTTTTGAGACAGGGTCTCACTGTGCAGTTCAGGCTGGCCTTGAGCTCACTTTTGTAGCCCAGGCTGGTCTCAAACTCACACCGATCCTCCTGCCTCAGCCTCCCGAGTGCTGGGATTACAGGCGTGCACCACCACGTCCGGCTAGACTGTCTTAAAAAACCAAAACCATAAATAAATAATAGAAAATTAAGCTTATTCTCTTTAAAATATGCTCATTGCAGAATTTTTTGGAGAAACTCAAATGCTAAAGGAGAACCTCACTGTGTTGTTGGCAAGAGACATTATCTAGACATCTTGGTACATTTCCTTCCTGTCCTTTTCAACCTTACACATTTTGTTTATTGTATACATTACCAATTAACTGCATTTTGTGTCTTGTTCCTGAAGCACAAATAATTTCCTCCGTTCTTATGAACTACATAACAATCTAGCGGATCACAACCATGTATGCTAAGCATTTTCTTGTACAGGCTAGTGACGATTTTATGGTGAGTTCTGTCCTTTGCACAGTGCACTGGGAGTTAACATTACAGTGCAGATGCTGCACTTATGGGAAATTGTCTTCCAGGCTGAATTCATAGCTACAGAGCATGGAAAAGCTGATGACTCTACAACCTTCCTTGTGAAGTCTGTAACACGTGGTGTCTGTCTACATGGCTGTGGTAGATTTGCCAAAATCTTAAAACACGTTAGTTTTTAAGCCAGGACATCTCTTTACTCGCTTGAGTTTTTTTTTTTTTTTTTTTTTTTTTTTTAATTGGCAATCAAACTCAGGACCTGGAGCTTGCCAGGCATGTGCTGTGCCACTGAGCTACAGCCCCAGACTGGAGTTGCTCTTTCTTCCTGGACAACATTTGGTCTAACTGGAGGACAAGGCCACTGAATGGTCTCATTTACTGCAGACAAGGGTTCCCACTCATGTCAATGCAAAGTGACCCTGAGTGAGCCGCATCAATTCTACTCCACTGGGGAGAGTGTAGGTTCTTTGAGTACCACTCAGCTCCAGCCCACAGGACACCTCCAAGACCAGCTTACTGGGACCCAGAATTTTCCTCTAGATGTGATTGAGTTGAGCACAGTTCTGCAGGAAACCAGTACTTTCTGCATTTCACTGTGGGCAGGTTATCCCCCCCCACCCCCGCTGGGTCTCACTGTGCAGTCCAGGCTGGCCTTGAACTCACTTTGTAGCCCTGGCTGGCCTCACTTTTCCTCCTCCCTCAAGCTCCCAATGGCTGGGATTACAGGTGTGCGCCAACATACCTGGCCTTGCAAATTTTTTTGTTTTTGTTTTTTTGGTGGTGCTAAGAATCAAACCCAAGGCCTTGTGCATGCAAGGCAAGAGCTCTTCCAGGGAGCCAGAGCCCCAGCCCCAGCCCTGTAGCTTTTGACAGAAGCTCACATAAAAGTGGACAACAGCATGTAGATGAGGGCATGTGCTTCCACAGCATCCTCCAGGTTAACACATATTCAGGAATAAAGGCCCTCTAGGCAGTAGCTGGGAAAATCTATGTATGATTCACACATTTAACCAACTGTTGCTTAATTAACTACCAAGATGCTTTGTAAAACACCTTTCTTCCAGAGTTAAGAAGAGTGAAAATACATGATCTTGAGAGTTTTAAGGAACCAGTATTTTAGTGGCCCTTCCCAAGCCAAGGATCAGTTTCATACTGAGCTACACCCATATTTTTTAAAAAACTTTGAGAATCTTATGAAGTTATTAAATGGCCCGAGATGGGCTCAAACTCATGGTCCACCTGTCATAACTTTCCACAGGTTTGTGCCACAAGGTCCACTTTATGAGTTTTACTGGCTGAGGAAGGAAAAAGGATGAATGTGAGAGTTCTTGCTGAGCATCACCATGCTGTGGCCAGGCTACAGACAGAATCAGGACCCAAGTCCTCAAAGTCCCAGGCTGAGAGAGCTCATGGGACAGCCACAGTAAGGTCACCCAGGCAGGGGGGTGGGGCCTGTAGTTCTAAAGTGGGCACACCCAGCTGCTAAAGCCAAGCCGACAGTCTCACTGCACATAAGACTGGTCAGTATGAGAAGGAAGCCAGGACAGTTACAGATATCTACCTGATATCCACTCTAGGGCTTGCAGGGATGAGCTGGGAAAGGAGACCCCAAAGGGCATCAAGGTTGGGGGGAAACCAATGAAGTGTCATGAGAAGACTGTAGTTATTCATTGTGAAATAATTGTATAAAGTGTTTTATGGTTCTGGGATGAAGCATATGTGGAGATGATGGGGAGGTGTAAATGTCTTTCTTTTCTTGGCTCCTAACCACCTATACCATGCCACTGGGCCTCAAGGTCAGATTCTGGGTGTTTCTGTATGTGTGGAATACAGGAGTGGTCTTGTCAGGAGCACTGTAGAGGGGAATCAGACGTGCAGGATATGCAGCAGCTATGGCATCAACGAAATCCTACCCTTTCTGGCTCCTTAATACATCCTAAACCCTTTTTTATTGTTGAGACAGGGTCTAAGTTGCTAAGCTACCTAGGCTGGGCTGGAACTTTCTTTTTTTTTTTTTTTTTTTTTTTGTCTTTTTGAGACAGGGTCTCGCTATGCAGTTGAGGCTGGTCCTGAGCTCACTTTTGTAGCCCAGGCTGGTCTCGAACTCTCACCGATCCTCCTGCCTCAGCCTCCCAAGTGCTGGGATTACAGGCGTGAGCCACCACACCCGGCTTTGGGCTGGAACTTTCGATCCTCCCGCTTCAGTCTCCCAGAGGGCTGGGCTGTCAACCCCGCGCCCCAACCCAGCGGCTTGAACATGAAGGTGATCTAATTCACCCACATGGCACTGACCCAGTGACGACCTTGTGAGCTCCGCGAATTTTCACCTTGGCCAACTTGTGTCTGCACCGCTGTCCAGGGGCTCCGGGCTCACCTACAGCGTCACCTTCATCGCTCAGAAGGACGCTGACCCCGCGAGTCCCTGAGGACAAGCACATTCACTGGACACCTGAGTCCCTCACGGAGCGCTGCGCAGCAGCACCGACCCCAAGCGGAGAGCTGGCACCGCACGGAGACCGCACGGCTACAGAGGGGAGGAGCGGGGCGGCTGCTGGGCTCCGGACCACGCCCCCTTCCTGCCGCGCACGGGCCCCGCCCCTCCCCTCCGCCCCGCCGCGGGTCCGCCCTGAGTGACGTCACTGGCTAGGCCGGCCGGCGCCATTTTGAAAGTAGAGTCGCCTTCCGCTGCCGCCCGCCGCCACCGTCGCCGTCGTAGCTACCGCCGCCGCCGCCAGTGAAGGAACACGAGCGGGGAGGCCCCAGAACTGAAGCCCATCAGCCGCCGGCAAGCCCGTCCGCCCCTCCTCCTGTTGGCCGGCCCCCGCCCCTCACAGGTGCCATCCGCCGCCATCCGCGCCCTCGACCCCCCCGTGCCCAGGTGAGGGGGGTGAGTTCGGGAAGCGGAGACCTCGAGGAACCCAGCAGGGTCACCATTTGCGGCGCGACATGGCAGGTAAAGGAGAAATGGCCCTCGCCCACGGACCCGGTGCCGCTTCCTTCCTCCTTCATCACCCCCTAGCGACCGCCGGGCCGCGCGTGGTGCCGCCGAGCCTCTCGGGTGGCGGGGCGGCGGGGTGGGGGCGGGGAGGCTGTGGGCGCGGCGGGGGCGGCCGGAGGCTGCAGTCCGCCCCTCCACCTGCCTGCCCCCTCCTCTCCCTTGCCCGTCTTACTTCCGTCGATTGCTGCCACCCTACCCCCAGCAAACCTTCCAGGGCTGTAGTCACATGTATGTGGCGCTAAGAGGGAAGAGCGCTTTGCAAGTTAATGTACAATGGAGGCGAATGTGTATCCCCCACCCCATCACTACCCTGCACTATGGGTACTAAAATGTTTGAGGCTACAGGCCTAAATTTTAATTTTTTCCAAGCGAGCTCTCTTCCGTTCCTTATCCTCTACGACCAGAGAGTGCGAGGCCTTTAGTATAGAGCACATTGCGTGGAAAACATAATTTAAACTTTCTGTTCCGCATGTTAGCTTTTGTGCAGATGTCCTTTTCCCAAAAGGGTTTCATGAAGTTAGTTAAAATAGTTACGGAGTTCAGTGATATAAATAGCCAAAGGAAGTGCGATTTTGTAAAAGCTTACAAAAGAATATATGGAGAAAACTAGGTTGGAAATACTTGGAGTAAGGATGAAGAAGAAGTCCTTTGAGGGTTATTTCTGTCCATTTTGATATTGCAGATATTTTCCTTCAGCTAGTAAAGTCCATTCTGGAGCCATAGGTTGGGGACATTTTTCCCCTTCCGAGTGGTTTGGAAATGCAGTAGACATTTCCAAATGCTGGAGATTAAGCCCTTTTTTGGTGGCTCCCCTCCCCCCAACATTTAGGTAGTTGGTGGAACCTTTAAAAGTTAGCACAGTGATCGACTTAAGTTTGCTGTAAACAAGTTGTGCTTGACCTTGTTGAATGATGAAATGAGATTAAAATTGTTTTGCACAACGTGACAAATTAGCAAAATGAATTCTTTGCGGAGTCTTTAGACTTCTCAGGGCTAAGGTGTGGGGAGGCCGAACAAGCTTCATTTTGCCATCTCCTGGGCAGCATTCATTTCCCTTTTCCTGTCTGGAGCCAGTGATTTGCTGGTAATGAATGCAGAGGAATGGGTGTCATGTTTGCTGGGTGCGCATTTTGGTGATAAGGTTCTCATGAATCATTGCTCCATTGAAGCAGTAATGGGCTTGAAATCACCTTTTCCTTCTGTTTCATGTTAGTTTAATCTCTCTTAAGTCTTTTGTGGGCTTTCTGTACACTTAAAGAAAAACTAACTTTTATTTACTTTTTTCTGGAAGGTCTTGCTTGGATGTAATGCATTCAAAGGGCAAATGAAAGTTTCAAAATGTCTACAGTGATAATGATGGATAGGGTGTCTTTATTGCAGACCTGGAAGCTTGTTTTTAATGTGTTACTAACTAACTGCAGCAAAGCAGCCTTTTCCCAAGTTGGTGCACGTGGTGTTGGTTGTATGTGGGTAGTACTAGGCTGTTAGAATCATGCCAGCCATGGATACCATCTTTGTGTTTATGAGATAAACATGAACACAACTGTTTTAATTGGCATATTTTCTTTTTCTAGGAGCTGGAGGAGGGAATGATATTCAGTGGTGTTTTTCTCAGGTGAAAGGAGCAGTAGATGATGATGTAGCAGAAGGTAAGAGCATTTATTACAAAATTTGAATAATAAACTCTAAAAATTTAACAACTGAAGAGTTCCACTATGCAGTTTAGGTGGCCTTGAACTTACTTTTGTAGCCCATGCTGCCCTCCAACTCAATCTGGCATGCTAGGATTACAGACCTGTGCCACCACACCTGGCTTTGAAGGAATTCCTTGGATTTGAATTTGTTAAAGTTGAGGGCCCAGCAGGATGGCTCGGTGGTCTAAAGTGCCAGCTTGGGAAAGCTTGGGCAGTTTCAGGGACCATGATTCAATCCCCGGCACCACAAGCTGTGCCAGCCCTGCCCTCGGGGTAGGCTGAGCCAGCCATAAAAATGAGTGAATAAACAAAGGTTCTGAAACAAGAAAAAAAATAAATAAAATAAAAAATTCTTTGGGGCCTGGCAGGATGGCTCAGTGGTCTAAAGCGCCTGCTTAGGAAAGCTTAGGCGGCTTCAGGGACCGCAGTTCCATCCCCAGCACCACATGCAGGGCCAGCCCTGCCCTCACGGCAGGCTGAGCCGGCCATAAAAAAAAAAAAAAAAAAGTTGAACATTCTGTGTTTATTGCTCCAAAAGTTAAGTCTTGTTTGTGGCTTGTTTGTTTTGTTTTTATAAAGGAATTGAACTTAAGACTTTGTGCTTGCTAGGAGGCATTTATGCCTCTGAGCTATGTCCCCAGCTGAGAAGATTTTTAAATATCACCTTTCTGAAAAATAGCTTTAAATTTCTTGTTATTTATACCTTATTTTTTCCCCCCAAACTTAAATGAAAAGCAGTAAATGATTGATATACAAAGTTGTCACAAGAAAGCTTGAGGCTATAGGATAAAGGTTTCCTGGGTATGTAAATTCTATATAAAATAGGTAGTGCCAGCGTTTCAGGTTTGTGTATTGCCTTGAATAATTGAGTAGAAATAGGTACCATCAATAGCACAGAAATGTGCCTCACACAATCTTTGTTGTTTTTTTGGTAATGGGAATTGAACTCAGGACCTTGTGCTTGCCAGCAGGTGCTTGTGCCACTGAGCTATATCCCCAGCTCTCATCTTTTATTTTATTTATTTATTTTTATTTAATTTGGGGTCTCATTACACAGATCAGGCTTGCAGTGATTCTCCTGTTTTCAGCTTTCCAAGTGTTGGGATTACAGATGCATGCCATCACACCTGGACTCAGATGCCTTCTCAGTGCATGTGGGGTTCCAGGGTCAAAGCCTGGTACCTGCATCTGCCTAAACAGGTGCTTTAATCCACGGAGCTATCTGGCCAGCCCTTCTCACCTTTATAATCAGAGGATTTTAGGTGATTTTGAACTTGCCTACTTGGAGAATATGATATTGATTAACATATTCTACAGAGAAATGCTGGCTCAAGTTACTTTGTGTTTTAGGGGTTCATGCAGGTGGTTAAGAAAATAACGCTGTGAATGCATAGCTTGCCTTCTGGGGAACATAATTTTTGTGCAGTTAGAAACAGATCAGTTGAAGTACTTTTTTTTTTAAGTTTAGCACAGGGTCGACAGGGTCTCACTCTGCAAATCAAACTCATAGTGATCCTCCCATTTTTCAGCCTTCCAAACCCTGTTATTATAGGAGTGTGCCACCACACCTAGTCGGTGGGTGGGGTGAGACCCTTGCATCTGCCTAAGCAGGTGCTTCAATCTGCTGAACTATTTGGAAGTATTTAATTCTTAACTCCTCCTCAAGTTTATTAACTTCACAAATTTGAGGTTTTGAAAATTTAGGGTTTTGCCTTTGTTTCAAGTGGTCTTGGTCTGTAGTGGAGATACTATTTCCAAAATGTACTTACATTATTTTATTGTCTGGGAAGTGTTTTTACAAGTATCGTCTTTAAAAAACAGTATTATGTCTTATGTCTTGAGTTAGTTACATGAATTTTTAAACAAAACTCAAGAAATTAAAACACTTGTGATTTTCAATAATTTGTGTGACGAGTTGCACGTGGTTGTTTAGGTTGTATTTTTGTGTGAAAATTGTATTCTGACCTGTCTGCAGGCTATTTGTGTGTAGGGTTTTTCCTGATGGTGGCAGGGTAGTGGCGTGTTGGGCCAACTGAATGCTTGCATAGTATTTGCTAGTGCCAGTACACAATCTGATCAGGGTGTGATAAATTCTACAGAAAGCCATCTGGCATGCATTAGACTTCACTGCACATTACAGAGCTCTCCCACTCTTTTCTGTTGGGTCCTTGCCCTATTTTCAGACAAGAAACCAAAAACTTGAAGTAAGAGTCTCGCTGATGGTCACACAAACAATGAAATTTTTTCTTGAAGTCCATGGTGTTTTTGACTTAGAGAAAAAAAAGAGTCACATATTAGTCATGTCATAACTCCCATTACCTGTTGAATAGCAGGCACTCAAAGACTAGATCATAAGTTCTTTGCTCTTGTGTAATACCAAGTTATGAAAGGACTATATACTTGGAAAACATTCCTTGGTTGAATTGTGTTTATTTCCTTTATCAGAGGTTTCCTAAATGCCAAATATAAAGGGTATGTGTTACCTAGTGTGTAAACTCCACTCAAGGAGTTCCTAGTTTGCTTATTAATCACTAAGGAGAAAGCACAAGTGCATTTAATTTCATCAGAAGTTAGTATTCAAAACTCAATATCATTTGTCTAATTGAACCAGTCTATATAGTTCTGATGTACTGTGTATTCTGATAAATCTGATAATACTTAGTAGCGGCGTTTAACTGCTGATACAGTAAATAATTTTGAGGTCATTCAATATTCTTGACACACTCTTAAGTGTCTTAAAATGACAAGACTTTGGAATGTGTGTTCCAGTAACGTTTATTAGGTTTTTACAAGTATTTTATATATAAAACATCTGATTTTCAAATTGCACTGCTTGGAAATTTTTTGCATACTGTAATCTGCATTTTATTACCTATTAGGCTTATTTTACTGAGAGATTTGCTCTTTTTTTTTAAGAAGTTTTTTTTCTTGTTTCAGAACTTTTGTTTGTTTGTTTATTTATTTATTTTTATGGCCGGCTCAGCTGCCCTGAGGGCAGGGCTGGCGCAGCATGTGGTGCCGGGGATCCAACCAAGGTCCCTGCAGCCGCCCAGGCTTTCCTAAGCAGGCACTTTGACCGCTGAGCCATCCTGCCAGACCCCAAGATTTGCTTTTCTGAAGTATGACAGTTCCCTCAAAGGTTTAGAGCAGTGGTGGTGTAAGTTGTGAGTTGGTGCCAAAAGAAACGACGAGAAGACCTGAGGAATATGCTTCAGAGGAGTCACTGAAATTTGTTTCTCTCAAAGTGAACCCAGAGCTCCAGAAAGAGCTCACCTTTATTGAGGGTTACAATCAGGCTAAGGAATGTACAAAACTACTTTGGTGAATACAGATTACACATCACTATGTCTTCTATTTACCTAACACTAGATTCACACAGATGCTAACATTTAAAAAAAAAAAAAAAAAAACTAGCAGGGGAGGAAACAACTATTAACATCCCAAGCAAGAGGTCAACAAACAGGGTGCCAGCAAGAGAAGTTGCTATCTGCAGTTGTAATTCCCAGCTTTTTGGGACCTACAACAGAAAGCAGCGCTCCCTGGGCTGTGTTTCTTGTTTCCTACTTCTCTGGATATCAGTTGGGCTTGTCTCAGATTACTATAGGTAGTGAACCTGTAGTACTGTGCCACAGCAGGCTTTTTGTATCAAGTTCTAAAAACTGCATGTGCTAGAGTGTAACCTTTAAACATATTAGGTCTGGCTCACTCTTTAGCTTACGTGGCCTGTTTTCTGTTAGATACATCTTCGTCTCTTTCTCATTAGAGCTTTAACATTGTTGCTCCCTTTCTGTGTTGAGTCAGCTTCAAGCACACTAGGTTTTCTTCTGTAATGTATTAGCTTTTTCCTAAAGCTTTCCCCTTTATTCAGTCTCATCCTGTTTGTAATCTGGTTTGTAGAAGCTGCCTAAATCATTCTTTGTCTGATATTTTCCTTTTAAGTTAGTCTTGCCGGGCGTGGTGGCTCATGTCTGTAATCCCAGCACTTGGGAGGCTGAGGCAGGAGGATTGGTGCAAGTTCGAGACCAGCCTGGGCTACAAAAGTGAGCTCAAGGTCAGCCTCAACTGCATAGAAAGACCAAAAAAAAAAAAGTTAATCTTATATTCAGTCCCATTTTGGGTCCTTTTTCTCAGAAATCTTCAGTGAAACACTGTCCTCTAAGTAAAGGAACTAAAATTGAACATTTCAGCATAGAATGTGTAACATTGTCTCACTCTGGCTGTTACTCAGCTAAGCTTGTTTGCCACTGTGTCTGATGACACAACTGTATGGATACTATACTTTGTCTAGGACCTGTGACTTACATTAAGACTTTTGTTTTTACCACTCCCCCTATGATGTGCCCAATGTCTTCTCAAAGCTCATGTTTCAAGCCTTACCTATAAGTTAAGTTCCATCCATATATGTGCAAGTGTATGTGCATGTATGTGTGTTTGTGTCACCTTGCATTGTTGTGGATTGAATTCAGGGCCTCACTTATTCTAGGCAGGTACTTTCCACTGGGATGCATTCCTAGTGACTTTAAAATTTGAGATATGCAGTCCTGCTGTGTTGCCCAGGCTAGCCTTGAACTTGATTTTCTCCTTCTGTCTCCCAGCTTCCCAAGTAGCTAATATCACAGATATGTGCTATCAGGCTCAGCTGGAAATATTTTTTAGATCTTAATAGTGCTTCATTCACAGATGTCATATTTAGTTCCCCAAACCTCCACTGTTGTAATGTGAGCCTAGTGTTGTTTTTTTTTTTTTTTTTTTTGAGACAGGGTCTCACTATGCAGTTCAGGCTGGCCTTGAGCTCACTTTTGTAGCCCAGGCTGGTCTCGAACTCACACCGATCCTCCTGCCTCAGCCTCCCGAGTGCTGGGATTACAGGCGTGCGCCACCACGCCTGGCTCCTAGAACAGTGCTGTGTTGTGCATTGCACACAGCACATGTTAAATGTTTGTTGAATAAGATAATCTTATTGTTACTGTTACTAGGTTTTGAAAGGGGAAGAAAGTCAGTGAAAAGTAGGATGTTGGACATGTATTTCTGGCAATTGTGGTTCTATTTAGTTGGCAGATACACAGTTGTGTAATACAAAGAAGTCAGATCTTGGGCTTTTTCCCCAGCTCTGACATGAACTAGTTTATGTCACAGGTATTCCTCTAGGTTTCTATAAGCTTAAAGTGATAGAACTGGATTAGGTGATTTCTGCTATTTTTTGTACACTTGTCTTGTTAATTCCCAGAGATACGTTAAAAGGAAACAACCCAACATTGTTAGCACTGCCAAGTAAAACTGCGATAGTGGATTCTAGAGGGATGTTAATTTAAAATTTAAATCTTCACTGGACTTTCACAAGGCTTAAGTTTTTATTATTAAGTACAGTACAGAGCTAAGACAAAAACAACATTCATTGCATTGCCTTTTGGTCTACATAGGCTCTTTGAGCAGCTTTCAATTTTGTCTTCAAAATAGCAATAGCAGTATTACCATTATAAGTTAGTCGCAGTAACTTAATGTAATCCCAGCTGATTGGCCGAGTTAGGATGACAAATTTGAGCCCATCCTGAGTCACAAATGAGTGACTTTTGTGATACTCTGTCTCAAAAATAAATGGGCTAGTGTTGGGCCAGGCGTGGTGGTGCACACCTGTAATTCCGACACTTGGGAGGCTGAGGCTGGATTATCAGTAAGAGTTTGAGACTAGCATGGGCTACAAAGTGAGCTCAAGGCCAGCCTGAACTGCATAACGAGACGCTGTCTCAAAGAGACGAGGGGAGGAAGCTGGGGTATAATTCAGTGCACAGGCCACAGTTTCAATCCTTAGCACCATGCACACAGGCCATTTCATATTTTTTTCTGTATTGATAACTAACTGTTGCCAAGTGTTAAGAAAGCACTTGGGTGCTGTTGGCTTAGTTTGAATCCTCAATCATTAGTTTGCTATTTGATCAGGGGCAGTGTTACTTATTTATTTGGCTGAGCTACAAACCAGCCCTTTTTAAAAATTTTGATTTTTTTTTTTTTTTTGTCTTAGACAGGTTCTAGCCATGCAGTTGAGGCTGGCCTTGAGCTCAATTTTGTAGCCCAGGCTGGTCTGGAACTCAAACTGATCTGTCCTGCCTTAGCCTTCCAAGTGCTGGGATTATAGGTGTGTGCCACCATGCCCAGCTCAGTGTCATTCATTTATTTGTGCTTGTGTCCGCCTTCATAAATGAGGATAATAATAATAAACCTTGTCTTATGGTATGGTCCTGATGATTTCATGTGGAACAATACTCAAGAGCAAAACAAAAGTCTTTTCCAAGGATTTAGCTATCATTGTTACCTGAATATGCATAGTAAAGAGTTGAGTACGGAGATAGTAGGGAATTGTCTTTTAAAAACTACTAAAAATTTCTTGGCTGAATTGAAGGAGATGGTATGTGTATGTGTTCTGTACATATTATTTGTATTAATAGTAAAGTTCAAAAAAATTCAAAACTAATTTTTGGCTTTGAAGTATATGAAAACTAAACCAAAGTTACGAACCAATTACTGCCAAAGACTTTCTGTAGAGATCATTTTTAGGCAGGCAGGGAGTAGTCCTGGTCAGGAAGGGCTGAGGAGTACAGTGACCAGGGTGGTGATTGTAATGGTGTTTGTAACTACTCAACTTGGACACTTTTGCCTGGTTTTGCTTTCATTATGTTCATATTATTAAAGGTGCTCAGGAGTATAGAAAATTCTAGTGCAGCCTGGACAATTTAGCAACTTGAAATCTCAAATGAAAGAAAATGGTTGGGGATTCCCTGGGTTTGATACCCCCAACCCCAAGTTAAATTTCTATTTTGTTTTTTAAATCTGGGACTCTAGAAAAGGGTGTTTGTGTGTTTGTTTTTGAAACAGGGTCTCACTGTGTAGTTCATACTGGTCCTGGACTCACTGTAGTACCCTTGCTGGTTTTGAACTCACAGTGATCCTCCTCCCCCGGCTTTCCAAGTGCTGAGATAACAGGCGTACACCACCACAACCCACCTAGCAAAGGGTTTAGAATGAAAAGCACCAGTTTCCTAGCTCATTTGCCTCCCTGCTATATAGTTCTCAAAACAATATTCAATTCTGCCAGCTGTTTTTCTTGGTTCTTAATTATTCTTTGAGAGAAACAAAATGATGGCACACGTATATATATATATATATATATATATATATATATTTTTTTTTTTTTTTTTTTTTTCCTTAAATTTGTTTGGTTGGTTGGTACAGGATCTTACTATGTAGCCCAGACTTGTAGTGATCCTCCTGTCTCAGCCTCTCTAGCCCTGGAATTACAGGTGTTTGCCACCATACCCAGTTTTGGTGGCCACATGACGTACTGGGGGTTTTAAGGTTGGCATGGTGTGTGGTACTGGGATTGAACCCAGTCTTTGTATTTGCCAGGCAAGTGCTATATCCCTAGTCCTGGTTTTTTTTTGTTTTTTTGTTTGTTTTTTAAAGAATTTTAAAATTTTATTTATTTATTTTTTTCTTGTTTCAGAACCTTTGTTTATTCACTCATTTTTATGGCTGGTTCAGTCCGCCCAAGGGCAGGGCTGGCGCAGCATGTGGTGCTGGGGATCAAACAGCGGTCCCTAAAGCCACCCAAGCTTTCCCAAGCAGGCGCTTTAGACCACTGAGCCATCCCGCCGGGCCCTGTGTTTTTTTTTGTTGTTGTTGTTTTGTTTTTTGTTTTGTTTTGACAGGATCTTGCTCTGTAATTCAGGCTGCCCTTGAAGACATGGTGATCTTCTTACCTCAGCCTCGCAAGTGCTGGGATTATAGGCTGTTACTTACTTACTTACTTATTTATTTATTGTCTTTTTGAGACATGGTCTCACTATGCAGTTCAGGCTGGCCTTGGGCTCCCTGTTGTACCCCACGCTAGTCTCGAACTCCACTGATCCTCCTGCCTCAGCCTCCCAAGTGCTGGGATTATAGGAGTGTGCCACCATGCCTGGCCTATATTGTATTAGTCTTAGGTACTCCAAGATAATGTCTCTGATAGATGTTCACATTATCCTCCTGTTTCTCTCCCTGTCACCCCCTTGATGATATAGCATGAGCTGTGGTTGTTAGTAGCACTTAGCTCATACCCATCTAGATGTTTAGTGTTGAATTGGTGGTGCTGTACAAGACTGCCCCTTTCATTTTCCCTGAAGGTGATATTTATCTGTTTGTTTGCCTCCTTTGCATTTGTAAAACCTTCATTCTGAGTTTTCAAACATTATTAGGGAGTATATGGACTGTATAATGAACTACTACCACCATACATCACTTGGGACTAAAGTTGCCCTGTTTAATTCCATCGCTTCATCCTTTTTTTTTTCCTCCCCAGAACTGGGGATTGGACTCAGGTTCTTGCTCTTGCCAGGCAAGTGCTTATTCTACTGAGCTATTTCCCCAGCCCCTCATCTTTTCTGTCTTTTAATTACAGAAATACTATTTTTTGCACAAGCTGAATTCGTTGTGGAACGAAACTTTTTGGTCTTGATTTTTTTACCTTAATTTTACTTGCAGAAATAAATTATTAAAAATTCAAATACACATGGTTAATCTGAAGCATGTATTATTTGGTTAAGATATAGCACAACTGTTAGTCATTCAGGGTGGTTGTTTTTTTTATTATTGTTTTTTGTTTAATTTTTCCTGTACTTATGGCAGGGTCTACAGGGTCTCACCATGTAGATTGGATTTGTAGTAATCCTATTTTTAGCCTCCCAAGTGCTGGTATTACAGGTACATGCAACTATGCCCAGTCTCTCTTAGGCAGGGCCAACCTGGCATGCTGAGGATTGAACCCTGGCTGTTGCCATCTGCCTAAGCAGGCACTTTAGTCTGATGAGCTACTAGGCTGTCCCCCAGGGTGGTTATTTTAATGTTTTCATTGTTTAATAAGTTTTAAAATACAGTTTTAATTTATTTTTAATATATTTGGTTGTTACAAGGTCTCACTACACGGCTTGGATTTATAATGATCCTCTTGTTTTCAGCCTCCCTAGTGCCAGGATTACAGACATGTGCCATTTTGCCTGGACTTTGGCTGGCATGGCATGTGATGCCAGGGATCAAACTGGTTCCTGCGCTTGCCTAAACTGGTGCTTTAATCTGTTGACCTATTTTACTGGCTGCTGAAAATACAGTTTTCAAGTCACCATGACAGTTCATGCCTCAGGAAGCTGAAGCAGGATTCTAGTGAGTTCAACATCAACCTGAACTACATAGCAAGATGCTACCTCAAAAAAAAAAAAATCCAGTAGCTAAGCATGGTGACACACTTCTGACGCTGTAGGACACAGGAGGCTCAGGCAAGAGAATTGCCAAAAGTTTAAGGCTAGTCTGGGCTCCTAGTGAGTTCAAGGCCAGCTTAAACTGCATAGTAAGACTCTTTTTCAAAAACCTGAACAAGCAATACACATACATAATTATTTTAGTGTATTTTTCTCATCTCTTTTTATTTTGCAGTTGTACTCTTTCTTACATAAGAAATTATCTTAGAATATGATTTTATTACATGAAGCCTGAGTTTTTGAAATTTGGATCCAAATGCATTTTCTTTTCCAGTCCTTGCTTGCCATTTATTTATGGTAGAGTTTAATCCCATGGACTGGTTCTTGGAAAATATCTTTTGAATCTAAATATACCCCAAATGGAGAAGTGATTTTGAGAAACAAGTAGTCCTTAGGGGTAAGCACAAAAAATTTAATTTTTTTTTTTTTTAATTTTTATTTTATTTATTTTTTTTTCTTGTTTCAGAACCTTTGTTGTTTATTCACTCATTTTTATGGCCGGCTCAGCCCGCCCCAAGGGCAGGGCTGGCGCAGCATGTGGTGTCAGGGATCGAACTGCAGTCTCTGAAGCCGCCCAAGCTTTCCCAAGCAGGCGCTTTAGACCACTGAGCCAACCCGCCGGGCCCCAGTTTAATGTGTTTTAAAGCCATTCCATGTGTTCATCCTTACAGTGTAAGGAGGTTATTTTTTGAAGAATTTTTTATTTTATTTATTTATTCTTGTTTCAGAACCTTTGTTTAGGCTGGCTCAGCCTGCCCCAAGGGCAGGGCCAGTGCAGGCGCAACATTTGGTGCCGGGGATCAAACCACGGTCCCTGAAGCTGCCTAATCTTTCCCAAGCAGGAGCCCAGTGTAGGCAGATTTTAAGGTCACATTTCCTCAAGTTTTTAAGGTGGTGTGCATGCTAGAAGTAATAAAGTGGTACTGAGTTTACATGGATGATAAAATAATGCACATCAACTTCGGTCCAAAACATCCTGAGCTACAGGAGAAGTGTCACAACACTCTTCCTTTGAAAGACTGGCACACTTTTCTTGGCGCCCTGCTGCCGCTCAGTGGGTGCCATCACATACAGCAGTATAACTCTGCCATCAAATAAAACCCCAGGCAGTATCTACTGTAGGTATGTGGTTCTACCCCACTCCCTTATTTCATTTGAGGATACAAAATTTTTTCTCATTCCTTTATTGATAAAATGTTGTAAAGGATAATGGTCATTGAAAGCATCTTAGCTGGACATTTTGCTGTAGCAGGAATTGAAAACTAAGCTTCAGTATTTTAATTTTAAATATTTTATTTGTACATGTTTGCAGTAATGATTATATTCATCGAGTTGATACATGGACATAACACATGTTAATCCTATTTATATCCTACTAAGTTCCAGTATTTTATACAAGTAGTAGTGAACTAACCTTAAAATCAGACAAGTCCTTGAAACTTTGGAATAAACAAAGTGATAGAGATTATTTGAAGATTTTTCTTTTTTCTTTTCTTGTTTTTTTTTTTTTTGTTGTTGTTTGTTTGAAATAGGGCCTTGTTAATGCAGTTTGGGCTGACTTTGAACTCACTGTGTAGCCCAGGCTGGCCTTCAATTTGATATAATCATGCCTCTGCCTCCCAAGAGCTGGGATTATAGGCACAGGCCACAATGCCCAGTCTCAGTTTGTCTCAAAGTTGAGTTGCAAGAAGAAAGATAATCTATATACTTTGTGCCATACACTCTTTAATAAGAAAATTGAAAGGTTAGAGAGGTTTTAACTAATATGCTCAAAATAATGTATTTTTGTTACCTGAGTTGATGTTGGAAGCCATAATTAAGTAATTGGGGGGATACTATTTACTTAGTAGGAAGAAAGAGAAGTGAAAGCCTGAGTGTAAATTAGATCTTCTGTAGTTGCTCTATGAGGAAGAGGTGGCACCGTCATCTTAAGCAGTCACCCCAGTTTGCCTTTACTTAATGTTTAATCATGTCCCAGGCATCGTCTCAGCTGTGTTATGTGTTCTTTTCTCTCTCTCTTTCTCTCTTTTTTTTTTTTTTTGTCTTTTTGAGACAGAGTCTCGCTATGCAGTTGAGGCTGGTCCTGAGCTCACTTTTGTAGCCCAGGCTGGTCTCGAACTCACACCAATCCTCCTGCCTCAGCCTCCCGAGTGCTGGGATTACAGGCGTGAGCCACCACGCCCGGCTCTTTCTCTCTTTTTTGGTACAGGGTCTTGAGACGTAGTTCAGGCCGCCTTGAACTCACTATGTAACCCATACTGGTCTTGAACTCAGCAGTCATCCTCTTAAGTGCAAGGATTACAAGTGTGTGATATCACACCTAGCAAGAACTCTTTTATTTTTTTTTTATTATTATTATTTTACTTTTTTGGTAGGGGGAGGGTCTACAGGGAGATCAGAGTTCACTACTAGATTGGAGTCGTAGTGATCTGCCTGTGTACAGCCTCCCAAGAGCTGGGATTGCAGGCACACGCAACCATACCCAGTCTCCGTCTCCGTCTCCGTCTCCATCTCAGTCTCAGTAAGTCCCACTGGCAGGCTGGGGGGATTGATGGGCCCGCCCACTCCCAATCCCTGCGCCTTCTTGCAGGTGCTTTAATCTGCTGAGTTATTTGGCCAGCCATGTTTTTTGAGGGGCCTTGTTTTTTTTTTTTTTTTTGTTTTTTGTTTTTTTTTGTTTTTTTTTGTTTACTTAGGCTTGGATATTTTACATTCACTTATATGAACAGTGAACTTAAGTCTTAATTAGGCAATATTTGTTGTCCATGGTAAAATCTGAGTTTTTAAGCAAAAAGTAGAATTTTGAAAAACATACCTACTATAGTGAGTTTGACATCTTCCCAGTTACTTAAAAAGACTTGAGATGAAATCATTAGTAACATTAATTAATGAATTAGTTTTTGATACTGTGTAATGAATTGTCTCTATCCTTGGGAAAAATGTGTGACTGACTCAGTAAATCAATACTTTAAAACATGTGATGCTAAAATTCATGTATTGTCACCAGCAGGATTGGGCTTTGTATGTTATGGACCTGCCAAGCACTTGGGAGGCTGAGGCAGGAAGATCTTTTGAATGTTGGAAGGTAGCCTGAGTTACATAGTGCCTTCTACGCCAGTCCGAATTGCATATAGTGAAGCCTTGTCTTAGAAAAATCTTTAAAAACTAAGTTACAGACCATTGGTATAATTCCAGATTTCACAAACCCTTAAGAAAATGTTAATGTCACATTTAGTGTACTGTCAAGGGATTATCCATAATTACCTAGAAAAACCATTAAAATATTTCCTCTTTATGTATCTTAATCAGGCTGGATTTTCTTTATATATTTAGCCGACTGAGTACTTTTTTTATGTGTTGAATGCAGAAGCAGTGGAGAGAATTGTGGTTTGTTAGGCCAGATAGGAAAGATTTGTAGCAATAAAAATAACACCATTCTTTTCTCTAGTTTGTATGTATAAACTCATTTTAATTTGTAGAGCTTATTACTGTTCTGCCTTGAGCAAATATTTTAAAGTTGAAAAAGTGTAAGTGTAAAAGGATTACCATTCACAAAATTCAGCAGCTGGTTTACTATTAATGAATTTCATTATACTAGTAACAGTTTGAGTTTTATAAGCCGTAAGTGGTAAGTGACCAGAATAGTGTACTGATTTTGTGCATGGATGTCTATATATATTTTTGTCTTTTGTACAGAAAGGGTTTCCATTACTTGAGGTTTCTCACTTAATTCTTGTTTGGATACCAAATTAGGTCTGCCCTAAATGTTTTCTTTTGGTGATCTTGTTGAGGAAGGATATTTTAGGACGTTTTCTATTCAAATTTGTCTTTTCCTTACAGAGTTTAAGTACTAGTGAAGTATTTGTCAAACTACTTGAACTCAAAGTTTTTAGGGCTTTTCTATAGTGTCTGCTTAGTTTCATCATTCTGGTAACACAATCAGATTACTATATTCCTTCTGTAGTGCTTAATCTAGTACTATTTGCAAGTTGGCTGCTAGTTATTATAAATTGGTGATGACATTGTATTTTATTTGGAGCACAATGTGTAGCAAATTGATGCACTGTCTTTTGAAAGAAAGGCATGTAATTGGTCTAATCATGATTTCCCAACTCACGAAACTAATAAAGGGAGAAGACGTAATTTTTTCTGCGGCATAATTCCACTCTAAGTTGATGAATTTCCCATTCTAAGAAAAGAATATCCACTTCTGTGTAAGATTTTTAGTGCCTTTCTAGCTATTTTCTGCCCTTTAAAAAAATTTCTCAGCTGAGAAGTAGTGCATGTCTGTAGTTGACAGGAGAACTATTGGAATTAAGCCATCCTGAGCTGTGTAGTGACTTGAAGGCCACCCTGGACTACATACAAGGCAAGAGCCAATCTCCTCCCTTCAATAAAATAAAAGTTTTAGGGGTTGGGGAGATAGCTCAGTAAAATAAACACTTGCCTGGCAAGCGCAAGGACCTGAATTGAGTTCAATTCCTAGTTCGGCAAAAAAAAAAAAAAAAAAAAGTTTTTCCCTAGGGTACATAGGATTTATTTTTATTATTATTATTATTATTTTTACTCAAACTGTAGCATTGATTACCATAGAAAATAAACTCAATTTCATTTTTAAAAATTGTGAATATTTTTAGCTAATATTAGCAATAGTTGATTAAATTTTTATCTAGACCTTTGTTCTTGGCATATATAGAATCTTTGGCAAGTGTGGTATTTTGTTTTTGAGACAGGGTCTTGCTATGCAGTTTGGGCTGGCGTTGTGCTCACTTTTGTGGCCTCTAGGCTGGTCTCAAACTTGGCTTGATCCTCCTGTCTCAGCCTCTGAGTGCTGGGATTACAGGTGTGTTCCAGCACACCAGTTTCCCTCTTTGGCAAGTTATTGTCAAATGCTTCTATTTGCCATTGTATCGAGGGTTGTATTTTTGAAACTCGTTTCTATTGGTTAAATCTTTTCTGAATATTATTTATTAACTGAGATTTTCTTTCCTGAAGGCTAAATGATTTCTTTTGTTCAGTTCACATGGTTTATGACCAATAACTGCTGAAGAACCTCTGCTTTAACTATTGTTTTGTGTAGCGTTTAAATTAGATTCTGATGCCAGGCATGGTGGCGCATGCCTGTAATCCCAGCACTCTGGAGGCTGAGGCAGGAGGATCGATTTGAGTTCGAGACCAGCCTGGGCTACAAAAGTGAGCTCAAGACCAGCCTGAACTTCATAGCAAGACCCTGTCTCAAAAAGACAAAAAAAAAAAAAAAAAAAAAAAAGAAAGAAAGAAATTAGATTCTGAATTTGGGAGAATTCAGGACATTTTGTGTGATTATAATGGCTTTCGGATTCTTGAAGGTATCCTTTCTTAGGAATCATCTTGGTAGTGTTCTGGATATATTATTAGAGTGATGAATCTTGAGAGCTTGAACTTTTCAAATTTGTATGTTTCCACTTGTGTGAATTACTTCTGTTGCTGGGACAAAATGATGACACAAAGCAACTTAAAGTGAGAAGTTGTTACAGCTCACATTTCCTAGAGGTTTCAGTGCATAGTAGGCTGGCCCCGAAGCAGGATGATATGGCAGAGGGGCTTGCTGGGGGAAAAGCAGCTCACCTGATGATATCCTGGAAGTCAGTCAGTCTAGTGAGGATTAGGACAGAAGTGGAACTTCCTTGTCCACACCCATGGTGACCTCCCGCTTCTCACTTGACTCCTGCCTCCTGAGGGCCAGCGACCTATAATAATCCAGTTATTTTCCAAAGGGCGTGCTGGTGATCCCTTAAGGCTTTAGGAGGATTTCAAGATAGAAAGCATAGAGCAGCGGTTCTCAACCTGTGGGTTGCAGCCCCGTCGGGGGTCGCCTACAGCCATTCTGAATCATAACTGTAGCAAAATTACAGTTTTGAGGTAGCCACCAAAATTATTTTTGGTTTGGGGTCACCACAACATGAGGAACCAGTATTGTGGGTTCACGGCATTAGAAAGATTGAGAACCACTGGCATAGAGGGATATATTATGTTGCTTTATATATCAGGCAGAGACCATCTGAACTCTTCTCTAAGTGCTTCTCTGTTGAGAAAGAAACTAGGGCTGGCTTTACAGCTCAGTGGCAGAGTGCTTCCCTGACATGCACAAGGTCCTGGGTTTTGTACCCACTACCACAGAAAGAGGAGGGACCTAGGCACAAGGGATTGGTTACAAAATGTAACACACACCCCTCCACTACCCTCACCTGAACTGAGCTGTATCTTCAGTGTTCTGTTTTGTTAGAGAGAATTTTTAGCAAATTGCCCAGGCTAGGCTTCAACTCACAGAACTTCTGGCTCAGCCTCCTAGAGTGCTAATGTTACAGGTATACCCACCCCAACATGCACAGGTAAATTTCTTTTGAAAATTTAAAGATGTAGAACATGATTAGATTTGAACAGTGTTTCATTTTAGAACCTGCCATTGTAAGTGTGTGAAAGCAGAAACAGGACCTTTTCTTGTGGTATACAGGGCATCGTATTCAAGGCTGCCTCTTGAGAGTTGACGGCAGCAGCCTCCTGAGTACTGGAATTGAACCATGTACCACTATGCTAGGCTGAAGTAGAAACTTACTCTTAACCCTGTGATTGTATTTTATTTATAGTTTATTAAAGTATAAGACTTGCATGGGGGGTGGGGAAGATAGCTCTGTGGTACAGGTACCTGCCTGCCAAGTGCAAGGTCATGAGTTTGAACCTTGGTCCCACCAAAAAAAAAAAAAAAAAAAAAAAGTTGAATGGGCTAGCAGTGAATTTCTAAGGCAGCACAAGAGGAATCTAATATTTCCTGTTGGCCAAAAGAGTGGAATGGCTATTTTCTGGAGAATCATTCTTGTAGGCAAATCTCTTGCCTAGTGATGCAGCATGCAAGGATGGTTGTTACTAGATGTATTCTGTATTTGTACTGACTTCTGTGATGAATGAATTTGTTGTTTGTGCTGGGAAAATGGACTAATAGTTTACTACAGTAATTGATAATTAGCAAAGAGATTGCCTGCTCCCACACATTTTTGTAGTTGACGGTTATTCTAGCAGCAGAACCATTTCTTCAAATGATATATTTTTGGCTTCCTGATTTATTTACTTACTTATTTATTTATTTTCTTGTTTCAGAACCTTTGTTTGTTTATTCACTCATTTTTACGGCTGGCTCAGCCCGCCCCGAGGGCAGGGCTGGTGCAGCATATGGTGCCGGGGATCGAACCGAGGTCCCCGAAGCTGCCCAAGCTTTCCCAAGCAGGGGCTTTAGGCCACTGAGCCATCCCACTGGGCCCAGCTTCCTCATTTTGTGAGGCATTTTTTGTTGTAAAAAATATAAAGTACAGCTTCCTAGCCATTTAAAAATAGTCACATTAACTCTATTTACAGCCTGTTATAAAACATTTCCAGAGCCTTTTCACCTTCCAACACTGAAACTGTACTCAGAGGACAACTTCTCTCACAGTTCCTAGAGTCTTCATTTTACTTTTTGTTCTATGAATTTTACTGTTAATCTCTGTTTTGTAAGTGGAACTGTGCAAATGTTTTGTGACTGGATTAATTCATTTAATGTGACTTGTTTGCCTGTGTCGTAACATGAGTCAGGATTTCACCTTTCTCAGACCAATATTCCACTGTATGTATGGATCACATTTTGTTTATGTGCTTATCCTTTAGTAGACATTTGGGTTGCATTCACCTTTCAGCTGTTGGAACTTAGTCTTTTCATATATAGCCATTTTCATCATTGATGGGCCATTTATGTGAGGTTGCTCTGTAAGATGATCCAGTGTAGTGACATCATAGCTATCTTAGTGAATCTAGGTAAAGTCTGATACTCACACAGAGTTTAAATCCCCTAGTGATGGCTTTACAGGGCATGTCTCCATAGCCCGTGGACGACTATAAATCAGGGCTTCTTTGGGAAGAAGAGATAAATTTTTTTCTATAAGCGATTGGGGGGGGATAAGAGCTTGTACAAAATGTGAAAGAAGAGCTAGGCATGGTGGTGTGCATGCCTGTAAACATCCCACCACTCAGAGGGCTGAGACAAAAGGACCGCTTAGGGTTCAAGGCCAGCCTGAGCTCCATAGTGATTTCAAAACCAGCCTGAATGACAAACTGTCTCAGAAAATAAAAAACCTCCATGTGTGAAACTTTCACTGGATTATGTTAGTGCTTGAAAAACTGCTGGTATGTATGTGTTATGTCATATTTAACAGTTTAAAAACTAGCAGTAGTCTTTTTGGTAGGTTGTTTCAGGATACAATTAGGCAAAATCCAATATTTTGACCAAAGTTAAACTTATTTTGCCATTTTCTAATAAGACTTTTATTTTTATTTATTTGTATTTATTACAAGGTCTGTAGTGTCTCACTATGTAGACTGGACTCAGTGATTCTCCTGTTTTCAGCCTCCCAAGCACAGGGATTACATCTAGTCTCCATCATCTCAGTGCGCTCAGGGGCAGGGCTGGCACAGCATGCCGGGATTCAAACCATGAACACTGTGCTCTGCTTAAGCATGCTTTTTTGTCCACTGAGCTATTTGACCGGCTCCATGTTAAATATTTGTAACAACTTTCCAATCATGTAGAGTTGTTAGGGCTTGTGTTTAGATGTCTTGCAAACCTCATGCAATCCGGAGTGGGGCTTTTTATGGGTGGCTGGATCTATAGTATGTGCTGTTCAAATTGATTAGTATCAAGGACCCTTGGATTAAGTGTGTGAGTAGTACCCACCCTGAGTATTCTGGATAAGGTATAAGGGATAGAAAAGGCCATGGCCGTCCCTTGTTGCTTTGCTGCTTTCTCCTGCAGTGAACTCTTCCTTCTCTGTGATGCCCTTCTTCCATGCTATGGACTGAAACCTTCAAAACGCAGGTACTTTAACTTTTGTGTGACAGAAACTTTGTTTCAACAAGGACAAAGGTAACAGAGTCTATAATAGTAAGATTTGGTAAGTGTATTGCATTTCTTAGAGCCTTTCCAGGTAGGAGTTATTGTTGCCATTTATGGAAGCTACTGAAGCTCAAAGAAATTGAGCAGAGTTAATTCAAGGTCATGAGTTAATAAATTATTTTGTATTTTAGGCTGTTTGTTTGTCCCCCCCCCCCCCCATGGTTCAGGGTGTTACTGAAGAACTCACTATGTAGCCCAGGCTGGCCTTGAAACTTAACAGGGACCTCCATCATCTTCCTGAGTGCAGGGATAACAGGTGCATACCACCGCACCTGGTTGAAGCTGTATTTCTACTCCATGGCTTAAAAATGCAATTTATGTACCTCTAAACACAGTACTTGGTTAGTGTGAAAAGTGGGGAGAGACCTTAGTTATGCAACCTAGTTTGTCAGCACATAGAGTGACTGGTATGTGGAAAATGTGAAGCAGACAGCATGGTTCCATCATTTTAGATATGTGAAAAGGTTGATTTTATTGAAGTGAGTATATTATACAGCACTTTGGCTTTTGGTAGCAACGAGATATACCTGTGGCATTGTGATATCTTGAGCTGATCAGGCCCACAATCCCCCAAAAGAGTGGGTGAATGAAGGTTTATTTGTTTGTTTGTTTATTTGTCTTTTTGAGACAGGGTCTTGCTATGCAGTTCAGGCTGGCCTTGAGCTCACTTTTGTAGCCTAGGCTGGTCTTGAACTCACACCGATCCTCCTGCCTCAGCCTCTCAAGTGCTGGGATTACAGGCGTGCGCCAACACGTCCGGCTTGAATGAAGGTTTAAATAAAGGAGACGTGTGTGGATTTAGGATTCCAGGAGGATCAAAGTCCTCTAGCAGAATTCGGAATGCTCTGGGGGTTAAGACAAAGGAACTGTATTTATTGGTTTTCAAACAGAAGAAAGGGATACTAAAGAAAGGGGGAAACTGAGTAGAACCTTAGAACTTAGTGCAAACACTTGACAAACTAGTAAATTTTGCCAGTTAGGAGAAAATGGTCTTATCTGCAGTTAATGGTAGGAGTGAAATGCCTGCAGGTGCAATCATTATCTTGTTAATTGGGATTGGAGACAGGTGTCCTCAGCTGTGGCCTTGTTTTGCCCTTTAAGGCTCACAGCATCACAAGCCACTACAGGCCTTCCCTGGAACCAGTGACTTGAAGAGGTTCATTTGCTGAGGATCTGCTGCCCATTTCCAGACTAGGGTCTAGCCCTGGGACAGATGAACAAGTAAGCATAGAAAGTCAATTGATTTTCCTTTATTTGCAATTCTGGGGGTTGTGGGGATTGTTATGCCACTGAGCTGTCTCCCCAATCCAATTGATTAATTCTAAATCCTGCTCAGACCCATTTAATAGTGGTACCATCACTGTGAGATCCTTCCTGGGCCTTTTCAGACATTTTATAGGTAATGCTAGAATGTGATTAGTAAGTTTTTCTCTCTTTTGAAGTAACATTATGTGGCTTGATATTTGTGTGGCTATAGTAGAGGTATTTAGTTGTTTCTTTGTGTTCAGTGAAAGAAACACGTATGTCAAACCTGATACTGTGAGTGGTGAGTGTATCTTTTCATGCTTTCAGGTAAGTTTGAACTTACTCCTGGAAATTTCAACAGATATTTTGTTAGCTTGTAAGTCTTAACTTTATTCTAACAGTATGGCAGTTGCTTAAAAACTACATTTACTATAGGATTCAGCAGTTTCATGCCAGTGTGTGAATTGAAAATAGGTTCCAAAGAAAAACTTGTATGCAAATGTTTGTAACAGTCCTACTTATTGTAGCCAAAGTGTGAAACGACCTGTGGGTCATCAACTTTTGAATGAAAAGAAAGGGCAGTGTAACTGGAGGTCGGAAGGGAGAGGGCACTGATAGGTGCGGCAACCTAGGCAAGCTTTGGGAACCAGGAAGCCAGTCACATGAAGCTGTTTATTAAGTGCTTCTGTTTATATGAAATGTCCAAAGTTGGCAGCTCTGTTGACAGAAGGAAGAGTTGTGTTTGTTCAGGGACTGGAGGGTGGGAAGGAACAAATGCAGTGGGGATGATTGCCAACAGGTACAGGTTTCCTCTTGGGTGATTTTGTTTTGTTTTGTTTTGTTTTATTTGACTTGATTTTAATTTAATTTGATTTTATTTTAATTTAATTTTATTTTATTTTATTTTACTTTACTTTACCTTATTTTATTTTATTTTTTTGTTGACCAGGGTTCAGACTCACGACCTTGTACTTGCCAGGCAGGCACTTCTGCCACAGAGCTATCTTCCCAGTCCCTGAGGGGTGATTTTAAAAGTTCTGGAATTAAATAGTGTAGAGTATATACAACTGCAAAAATATATTGCACAAACATTCTAAATTGTACAACGATGTTTATGAAGGTAATGAGTTCAAAACTGTCTTAATCACTTTCTTCTTGTCAGTAGGATGGAAACCTGATACTCATGAATTATAAAAGGAGAGGTGTGTTCCAGCTCCTGTTGTTGGTCTAGTCAGCCGGCTCCAGGGCAGGAAGAGCATGGTGGCCTGCATGGAATGCATGGAAGCTGAGAGAAAAGTGGAGCTGCTAGTTAGTGCCAAGAATCTGCTCTACCAGTCACACTCCCCCTTCCCATCCTTAAAGAGCCCCACCATTTACCAGCAGGTCAGCTCTGTGTTGCGCAGTCCAGAGCTCCCTCTTGAATTTGTGAGGCTTTGGGGGACCATCCAGAGCCAAACTGAAACAAACACTCAAAGATCAATTGAAGGAATGGAGTAGAACTTGTTTCTAGAACCAATAAAGTTCACATTCACAAGAAAGAAGCTTCCATCTTGAAGTACTTTTGTCTTGCTTGTACACAGATACATCCACATCTGCCTTTCTCCATTGTGTTAAATGTAGGTTGCACATTTTATTTTATTATTATTATTATTTATTTATTTATTTTTTCTTGTTTCAGAACTTTTGTTTATTTTTATGGCCGGCTCAGCCTGCCCTAAGGGCAGGGATGGCACAGCATGTGGTGCCAGGGATTGAACTGCAGTCCCTGCAGCCGCCTAAGCTTTCCTAAGCAGGCACTTTAGACCACTGAGCCATCCTGCCGGGCCCCAAGCTTGCACATTTTATTTTTTAAATTTATTTATTTATTTATTTATTTATTTATTTTTCTTGTTTCAGAACCTTTGTTTATTCACTCATTTTTATGGCCGGCTCAGGCTGCCCCGAGGGCAGGGCTGGCGCAGCATGTGGTGCCAGGGATTGAACCGAGGTCCCTGAAGCTGCCCAAGCTTTCCCAAACAGGCGCTTTAGACCACTGAGCCATCTCGCTGGGCCCCAAAGCTTGCACATTTTAATATTTTGCTTTTTTAAAAAAAAAACTGATGTCTGTCTACTCTAGGCAGTACGTACATACAATGTCTTTCTCTCACATCATTCTCCTTTCTGTAGCCCTGTACTGTCACAAGTTTCTTATACATTGTTTCAACACTTGATCTTAGCCAAAAGGCCGAGAAGCCATTCTTATACATTGTTTCAGAAGTATTTTCTTAGTACATGTTTTTAACTTAACCTAAGCATGTGTGTAATTTTCAAGGGGGAAAATGTGTTCGGAAATCCATAATTAGTAGGGAAAGTCAGAATCATCTGTTTTGGAGAGGATCAGAAAGTGAATGATCCCCCCCAAAATTGCCATTTTCTTTTTACTGTGATTTATGTATGGAAAGTAATACACTTTTGGAATGTATCTAAGAGTATCAGTTTGGATTTACAGGTGCTTGGAGTCTGTGGTACCCCACATTAAGCCTTTCTTCAGTTGAGCCTGGAAAAAGTTCCTGACAGTGTACAAAGTGACCATGTTATTTTGGTGATTAATTAGGACTAAGCTAGATAAAGAACAGGCTTGTTTGTTTTTTTTCTGAGACAGTTTCATTGTGCAGTTCAGGTTGGCCTTAAACTGGAAGCAGTCCGTACCTTGACCTCCAGAGTTTTGGATCACAGATGTGTGCCACCATTGCCTGGATTTAATGTGTTCTTATTGTACACATAGGCCCTTGTGTTCATGTGTTTATCAGCTCTAATTTTCAGCCTTATTTCTTGGGCATTTTTTAGAGCATTAAGATGGCTGAAGTGAAGCAAAAAAAAAAAAGCCGGGTGTGGTGGCGCACGCCTGCAATCGCCAGCACTTGGGAGGCTGAGGCAGGAGGAATGGTGTGAGTTTGAGACCAGCCTGGGCTACAAAAGTGAGCTCAAGGCCGGCCTGAACCCCATAGCGAGACCCTGTCTCAAAAAGCCAAAAAAAAAAAAGGTGGCTGAAGTGTACATTATACACATTGGTGAGACTTTCAAATTTTTTAAAATTTCTGCTACATAGTAATTTGTTATTTGGGTCTTGTGGCCTGGACATGTTTTTGGAGACAGGGCCTCACTTTGTAGTATACTCTGGTCTGGCTGACCTTGAACTTGGTGACCCTCCTGCCTCAGCCTCCCAAGTGCTGGGACTAGTTTAAGAAATTTTTTATTCTTTAAAGGAATAAAAATAAAGGAATAAGTATGCCGATTTCCATTATATTTTTCTGCTACCGTAATGTTTTTCCAGAATTTTTTTTTTTTTTTTTTTTTTCTTTCCAGTTAACACACTTGAGAAGGTGACTATATTACTTGAGTGTTTTCCCTGGTGTGTTTAGTTTAGACATTTTAGGTTATGTAAAACTTTAATAATATAGTTATGGTGAATATGCTGTAAGAATTTATGGGAATGGAATTGCTAACATCAAAAAGGTGTGTGTTGATCGCCAAATTGTCACTAGAATGTGATGAAAACTTTCTAAGTGAATTGAATTTTTTTTGAGTCTGTGAAAGGAAGAGAAATACTGAAGAAACAGACATTTGAGAATAGCTGCTAAGTTATCTTACCTGTAAGTAGGGATAATAGTGTTTGCCTTGCTAATCAAAGGATTAACTGTTCATGAATGAGTGCTTAATTTGGGCACCTATTGTTAGACCCTGCCTCTAAAAAGTTTAGTGTTTTTTTTTTTTTTGAGACAGTGTCTTGACATGTAGTTTAGGCTGGTCTTGAGCTCACTGTAGCCCAAACTGGCCTAAACCTCAAGATCCTCCTGCCTCATCCGTTAAAGTGCTGGGATTGGGGCCCGGCGGGATGGCTCAGTGGTCTAAAGCGCCTGCTTGGGAAAGCTTGGGCAGCTTCAGGGAATGGGGTTCGATTCCCGGCATCACATGCTGCGCCAGCCCTGCCCTCTGTGCTGGCTGAGCCGGCCATAAAAATGGGTGAATAAACAAAGGTTCTGAGGGCCCAGCGGGATGGCTCAGTGGTCTGAAGCGCCTGCTTGGGGAAGCTTGGGTAAGCTTGGGTGGCTTCGGGGACTGCTGTTTGATCCCCGGCACCACATGCTGTGCCAGCCCTGCCCTCGGGGCAGGCTGAGCCGGCCATAAAAATGAGTGAATAAACAAAGGTTCTGAAAAAAAAAAAAAAAAAAAGGTTCTGAAACAAAAAATAAAAAATTATTTAAAAAAAAAAAAAAGGTGCTGGGATTACAGGTGTGTGCCATCCCAGTAAGCTTAATTAAATTTAAAGAGCTGAGGATATAGTATAGTTGTATTCTTACCCTTTTGCAGACAGGATGTGTTATATGTAAGGTAACACCTTGCATGCTTGAGGTCTTGGGATAGATTCTCAACACTGAAAAAAGTGTATAGTGTCATAATAATGTTTAGTTTTATGTGAATGTCATGGAAATTTTTTTTTTTTTTAATTGAACTCAGGCCCTTGTTCTTGCCAGGCAAGCACTTATTCTACTGAGCTATCTCCCCAGCCCCTTCGTGGAAATCTTGTTAAAATGCAGATTATTGTACTCTTGGATTTGTTATAGAACCTGTGATTTTTGCCTTTCCAGAAAGTTCTCGACAATGTTCATGTTGCTGCTGGTGCTGGGTAGACTACGCCACAGGCTGTTAGACCTTTTCATGGGAAGGAAGATGAGGCGGCATCCTAATTCTTTTACTCGGTGGTTCTGACAGTAGATCCATGTTGCTGTCCTCATGCCAGCTAATATTTGTTTGATAAATGAATAAACACCTTGCAAGCTTGTTTTTAATCAGTTTTTGTCACATAGTATTGTTGCACACCAGCCATTACTAGTTAGATTAAATTTGTGTTGGTATTTCACATTTGACTCTAGCCAAGATGTTAATATACTTAATGAAGGTTTGCTTTTCTAATTATAAATATGCCCTTTAAGGTAGATTGACTCTTTCAATGTTATGACAAGGATACGTTTAGGAAGTGAGATCTTAGTTTATGAACTTGTAGTTTTTATCTTTGTGGCCTTGTGTTTGTTAGCTTCATTAGCTTTGAGCTATTAGGAACCTTTCAAATCTCAGATCAGGATTTCACTTTCCTAGTCATCTGTCTTAGTTTTTTTTATTTATTTATATCTATCTTAGTTTGATTTTGGGGTGATTCTTTATCAAAGCAGCTTATGTATGTGGGTTTACAGTTGTTTGAAAATGCTTAAAAGTAAAAATAACAAATTTCTGTCATGCTGACCTATGCCAAGCTTGAGTGTACAATACTGCATTTTAACCTACTGTTCTGTGATGATTAATATTTTTCTAAACTGTGCTCATAGAGCTGCTTCTCAAAAGTCGAATTTAGGGCCAAGGAAATAGCTCAGTGGAATAAGTGCCTCCCTGACAAGCACAGGGTCCTGAGTTCAATGCCCAGTACCACCAAAAAAAAAAGGCGCAAATTCAGATGTACACCATATGTGAACGGTAGCTAAGAATTGAGTTGTAGCTTGTTCTTATTTTTACAGTTTTATACCATGTTTATATAAGGTCATGTTCAGCGATGTAGGCTTAATACCCTGCACACCCCTCATTCACAGTCCTCTCTGAAACTGGGCATGTAAGCTGATAAAACAGGATTCACAGATGGGGGAAGTAAACTAAGGTCTTTAAAATGGGAATTAGCCTGGATTATCTGGCTCTAGATGTAATCACAAAAGTCTGTGTACCAGAAACATGAAAATCAAAGAGAGGAGGAGATGTCATACTGGAAGCAAGAGGTTGAACGCAGAAGCTAGAAAAGCAAGAAAATTTTCCCCTAGAACTTACAAATACAGAAGCAGCCCAACAGACGCCTTGACTCTGATCTGGGGGCACTGATTATTGAGTTTCGACCTCCACAGCTGTATTTCACACTGCTAAATTGGTTTGAAATGATGTCGTTAACTGTTCGTAGTATGATTGTTTACTCCTATTGTACTTCTCTTTAGAGTTAGAAATTATCTTGTTTACTCATGTTTTTAAAATGTACTATCGGGGGCCTGGCAGGATGGCTCAGTAGTCTAAAGCGCCTGCTTAGGGAAGCTTAGGCGGCTGCAGGGACTGCAGTTCTATCCCTGTCACCACATACTGCACCAGCCCTGCCCTCAGGGAAGGCTGAGCTGGCCTTAAAAATAAACAAAAGTTCTGAAACAAGAAGAAAAATAAAATAAAAAATAAAAAGTTATTTTAAAAAAATAAAATGTACTGTCACTTTGCTTTATATACCTTTGGCTACAATTTTGTACATGGTCTAAAACAATTTGTTTTTCCTAGAGTTCTCCATCGGCGTTGTTTTGGTATGGAATGTGCCTCATCTTTGAGTCCTCTGGCAAGAGACTGGAGTTGGTCTCAGTGTGTTGGCGCTCCTCAGGTGTTCTGCCACGCGCTCTATCTAGCCCTCCTGCACTGCTACAGTCTAGGCAGCTTTGAAGTGATGCACAGTTGCTGTCCTGGGGTTTTCCTTCATTGCTGACTGTAATCTTTCATCATCACTAGAATTCTTTTTTTTAAGAATGTTTTTTTCTTGTTTCAGAACTTTTGTTTGTCTTTTTATTTTTATGGCTTGCTCAGCCTGCCCTGAGGGCAGGGCTGGCGCAGCATGTGGTGCCATGGATCGAACCACGGTCCCTGCAGCCACCTAAGCTTTCCTAATCAGGTGCTTTAGACCACTGAGCCATCCTGCCAGGCCTAGAATTCTTTTATCTCCATTGCGTTGCATCATCTTGTTCCTGGGTACCAGGCCTTTCCTCTCCTTGCTTTTTGCCTTTGTTTTGTAGTATATAGCATCCAGTATTGTGTGTGATTTCTTGGAAGGTGAACTTTTGAGGTTCTGCCTGCCTAAAAAAAGATGGCTTGTCTTTACTGCCATACTTCCAGGTTTGGCTGGTTAATGTTTTTCTTTCTCCTAGAATTTTAGAGGCATTTCTTTATGTCATCCTTTTTACTTCCCGCTTTTTTTTTTTTTTTTGTGGCCTTTTCACATGTCCCCGGGCCTGAGTGTAGGTTTCTCTTTGCTGTGGCCGCCTGATAGCAAAGTGAGCTGCAGGGTAGGAACCATGGAAGGACAGGCATTTGGGGAAGTTTCTCCTGCTGTTTACCATGTATCCGTTGAAAGGAGTGCAGCCAAAACTGCCATCAAATGAGGCATTAACTTCCAGAAAAATCTGAAGGCAAGTGCTGCAGGCACTGTATTAGACAACTGTATTAGCTGTGGGGTCTGGCTCAAAGGGAAAGGGTGGAAAGATATAACCAGTTGGTGTGAAAGTTGGAGATAAAGTTCTTCCAAAAAAGAAAAAGTTCTTCCAGAGTATGGAGGCACCAAAGTAGTTTTAGATGACAAGGATCATTTCGTAGAGATGGTGACATTCTTAGAAAATAATGTAAAGTAAATCACTGTTGAAATTTCATCACACAATGCTGCCCATTCATTCCACTGAAGTTCTGCAGTCTTTTATCTTGTAAATAATTTCCATGTCTCTTTTATAATAAACTGATGATATCTAAACTAAAAAAAAAATTTTAAGTTTTTTTATGTAATTGGTACAGGGTCTCACTAGGAAGCTCAGACTCATACTAATCCTCCTGTTTTCAGCCTCCCTAGTGCTGGAATTACAGGTGTGCACCACCATGCCTGGACTGAGTGGAAGGCTCAGCATGCCTGGGGTGGGGCCAGCATGGCATGTGGTTCCAGGGATCGAACCCTGGTCCTTGCATTTGCCTAGGCAGGCACTTAGTCTGCTGAGCTATCTCCCTGACCCTGCACTGATTCTTTAGTTTTTGGACAATGTGCTGCAAAATGAGTCATTTTTTGACCATATGGCCCTTCCAATTTGGAAATTAGTTTTTGTTTTTCCCCTTTGTTCAAAATTTTGTTTTTTTCTGCAACTATCACAAGGATTTTGAGTTTTCCTAAGTGACCTTGCAGTTTTACTCTTCTATTTTTTACTCTGTTTTTTTCTTTTTTCAGTTTATTTGCACTTGTTTCCTTTTATTTTTTTGTAGTTCTAGTTACTTCATTTTGAAATGCGCTTTTTTTTTTTTGGTAATATTTCCTTCTTAGCAACTTGCACTTTGAAAATGGAACTGTCTTCTCTGAGAAAACTAGTAACTTGTTTTTCACTTTCTGGTTTTGCATTGTTTCCTTTTGAGTGCTGTACTTCTTATTTGTGTGCTGGCAGACTTAAGTATGTAGTGACCCTTGATTGTCTCAGTGTTTAAAAGTGAGGTTCAAACATGTAGATTAGAATCTGTGGCTGGGCTTCACTGTTGGGGGTGGAAGTGCCAGGGTTTAAAAATAAGCAAGCGGAAATGGCTACTTGCTGGGAACACTGATTCTGCTATACTAATTCATTCCTAAAAGTTTCTCAGACCTCTCTTTTGTATAGTTCTCTTTACTTCCTACTTCTGATATCAGTGTGTAAATGTTATTAGATCCTAATTCAAACACATAATTTTTTTAATGAAAATTAAAATTTCAACGTGTATTGGATATTTAATAGTAAGAAAATACTTTTGTCAGTTAGGAAAAGGGCATTTGGCCTTTTTCTTTAATGGCCGGCTCAGCCTGCCCTACGGGTGGGGCTGGTACAGCATATGGTGCCAGGGATTGAACCATGATCCCTGAGGTTGCCTAAGCTTTCCTCAGCGGGCACTTTAGACCACTGAACCATCTCGCTGGCCCAATTGTTTTACCTTTTTTTTTTTTTTTTTTTTTTTTTTTTTTTTTTTTTTTTTTTTTTTTTTTTTTTTTTTGCAATCAGTGTGGGGTATTGAACTCAGGACCCTGTGCATGCCAGAAAAGTGCTTATTCTACTGAGCTATTTCCCCAGCCCTCATTTGGTTATTTTTTAAGTGGAGGTTTTTTAGCAGTACTTCTTGGAATTTTCTAGATTAAATACTTCAGTGTTTGGGATTAGTATAAAATATGTCACGAGTTGTGGATAAAACAAGATTGCCAGGGAACCGAACTAAAAATACGTACACATACCCATTCCCCGCAATGAATGTAAACGTTCATGTACTGCAAGTATGTACTGATAAGAGGAAAGTGAGGTTGCTGTCACTTTGAAATAGTTGAAGCCTCATAGGAACTCATTATATGTGTTCTTCTAACCTACTTTTTTTTTTTTTTTTTCTTGTTTCAGAACCTTTGTTTATTCACTCATTTTTATGGCCAGCTTATCCCGCCCCGAGGGCAGGGCTGGCGCAGCATGTGGTGCCGGGGATCGAACTGCGGTCCGTGAAGGGGCCCAAGCCTTTCCCAAGCAGGCGCTTTAGACCACTGAGCTATCCCACCAGGCCCCTAACCTACTTTGTATATAATTGGAATACGTTAATAAAAATGTTACCATTTTTGGTATATGCAAACAGCTGATTTTTATGTATTTTGTGTTGTGCAACTTAGCAAAAGGTGACAGATTTCATTACCTAAGTGTGAAGTAGTGAAATATTTGAGAGTTCTCATTCACAGACCATGTACATGTGGCCTATAAATCTGGTGAAATCCTGTTTGGCCCTGTATTACCATCTGATGTGTTTCTGGGATGTGGCTGCTTGGGGAGGTTTGGTCCTGTGCAGCCATATGTGGGAGCCCAGCGTGAGCTTCTTGTGTTTGTCGCAACACTTGGTAGTTCTGTTTCCTAAATACCAACAGAGGACAAAGAATCAGAGTGCTGATGGTTTAGTAGTATGCTATACGTTTTGTTCCAGGATTTTGATCAGAAAATTTGTTGATTCACTTTTTGTTAATTTTTCTATTAATTATTCACTTTATCAGTATACGTCAGGAGAGACATAAATTATCTTCAGTGAGTTGAGGATAGGTTATTTTGATACAAGAAGCATTGTTACCAAAAGTGGATATTTTGGTTTATGAGTTAGTAGAACTTGTATCCTTACTTGAGGTTTTTCTCTGGTTAAGGCCTGGGCACATTCCTCAATTCTAGATGCTCACTGCTGGGTATGTAGTTGCAGAGCCCTTTTATCCACTTTGGATGGATAGGCAATCCTGTTGAACAGCCCTGTCTCTGATTCCTCTTAGAATTGTAGGTACATTGTTAAACCTTGTGCTTAAAACTTTGTAATTAGTTGGCTTCAAAATAAGTGTGTGTGAAGAAAAAAAAAAAAAAAAAAAAAAACAGAAGAAAAAAGCTAGGCATGGTGGTGCACGCCTGTAATCCCAGTACTTGGGAGGCTGAGGCAGGAGGATTGGTGCAAGTTCGAGACCAGCCTGGGCTACCAAAGTGAGCTCAAGGCCAGCCTGAACTGCATAGCGAGACCCTGTCTCAAAAAGACTTAAAAAAAAAAAAAGTGCGTGTGTGTGTGTGTGTGTGTGTGTGTGTGTGTGTGTGTGTGTGTGTGTGAATTTGGGACCTTGTGCTTGCTAGGCAGGTGCTTATGCCACTGAATTATCTCCCCAGCCCTAAAATAAGTTTAAACTGTTCTGAGTTTAGTAACATTATAGCCTCCTCTTTGCCCTCCCTCCTGCAGAAATCAGCAGCAAGTTATTTAAACTGGGAGTTGGTGGGTATAGAACTAAAATATCTTTGTTTCACCTAACAATAGAATTGAATCAACCGGGCATAGTGATACTGTAATTCCAACACTGGAATTGGCATTACAGACTGAGACAAGAGCCCTAATTTGAGCCAAATTTGGGCAGTTTATTGACAGTGAGTGACCTAGGAGGTTCGGTTCAGTGTTGAAGCCCTGGGCTCAGTTCCCAGACAGTGATAGTGAACTGTGGGACACATGGTTACAGCCTCCTCCTTGTTCGTTCCCCTTTTGGTTTGTGAGTTACTAGAAGTTGGTATCTCAACTTCAGATTTGTTATCACTGAAGGCTCTAAAGTCTTCGCCATCCATGTTACTCTGCAAAGATAGAGGCTAGGGAAGCCCAGGCATTTCTTACCATGTTTGTCAAAGCAGAAACTTCTGAAGAATGTGTAAAGTGTCTTAAACAGATAGTTGTTTTGACTTCTGGTAGAGAATGAGGATCCAAGCTAGTGTGTTAAAACAAGCCTACATAAACAGATAGCTCTCTGTGGGGAGATAGCTGCGTGGCAGAAGTGCTTGCCTGGCAAGTGCAGTGTTGTGAGTTTGAACCTTGGTCCCACCAAAAAACAAAATGAACAAACATAAACACAAAAGTGACAGACAAGCATAATGGGGAGCGTTCAGTGTCCTTGGAAACCCTGGAAGAATGTCATGGCTAAGCTAAGAATTACTTGAGGGACATGACTTGTGTTCATTTCTGTGGTTGATAAGCCCTCCTGGGGAGTAAGAGTGGGGGACCTGTGTTGAGTAGCATAGAGTGGTCTATAGAGTAGTTGGTTAATGTGTACTTTATACTTTGAAGCAGGGATTACCAGCCGAGTAGCTCAGAATGGGTCTATACCATGGGGAGGAAGTCCAACAGAGTAGATGCTAGGTAGCTTCTGGTGCTGGCAGAAGCATGATTTAGCCTTAAAGCAGAGTAAAGTCTGCTCCAGAGCTACTTTCTGTGGCCTACAGCACAACTGCCTGGCCACCTATTTATTACTGGATCTACAAGTGGCCAAGGAAGTGTAGCAGGTAGTGTCTAAGCTGACCTCAGTGAAGACTGCCTACTGTGTCCTTGAGAATGGCTGGGCTTAATGATGTCTGTAAATGCGATACGATCTACCATAGGAGATGAGGTTGCAAAAAGGCTTTGGTTTGTGTTGGGCTGCCTTGTTTGACTCACTCTGAGGGAAACCAGCTATCATTTTTATGAGCTTTCCTCTGGAGTTTGTGTGGCAAAGAACTGGTGTCTTCACAACAGCCAATGAAGACAAGATGCCTGCCAAAGCCATGTGTGTGTTCAAGGTAGCCCCTCCTCCAGCCGGCCATCCACTTCACAGCAGTCCAAGCCAGTGCAGACTTCACTTTCTGAGAAGTTGAGTGTAAAACCCCAGCCAAGTCACATCCAGATTCCTGACATGCAGAATCTGAGGATATATGTTCTTTAAACTGTCACTTTTGGAGTAATCTACTAAGTTACAAGGTTCCTGAACTATACAATAAGTAACAGTATGACCATGTCTCTCCTAGGTCTAAAAGATTTGCATTGGGTTACAAGCATTTCCTTAACAAACTCAATACAATTATAAACATTACATTAACATGGGCTATTCACTACATAATATAAACCAAGCACTGTATGAGCAAGTGATAATCTGTGAAACAAACCTACATACAGTAAGAAATGAGAAAACATTGAAATTGAAAGGATACCATTTGGCGTTCTCCAGGAAAATTAAAAGCATTTGATAGCGTAGTAGAAAAAATTAAATAAACTTTTTGACTCTTAACTATTGACTCTGGAGGTAGGCAGCATTGAGACTTTAGAAATACTCTGGTAATAAAAAGGGAAACATAAGATGAAAGTTGTAGCAAAAAATATTAAGAAATCCAGAGAATAGATCCAGGTGTGTGTGTAACAAAGTTCAAAATGAGAGGTCAGAGCAAACAGATGAAATGTAGAGTCAGAAAACCAAAAATCTAGGGGCTCTGGGGTTAGTTCAGTGATTTAAACACCTGCACCAGAAATCCCAGTCAGGCACAGGGGATGGCGGTTCATTCTCCAGACCCACCTTTTAAGGAAACTAGAGACTGCCAAAAAAAAAAAAAAAAAAAAAAAGCAAAAATCTTTTAAATTAGAGATGGAGGTTAAAGGGTTAATATTGCTAATATTGATAAAATACTTATTATTTCTTAGAAGTTCTCCAGAAAGATTTTCATCCTGAACCCTGGTCTTTGACCTAGTTTTTTCCTTTAAGAGTTTGTGTTTTGTTTTTTAAAAATTTGTCATATTTGGGGGGGGGGTGTTTGCAAAATAAGACATACAAGTTTGGCATTGTCTGTCCTTTGTAATTAAATAGTAGAACAATTCTGCCTAGTAAGATAACCACTAAGCATAAGTGGTTGTTAGATTTATGTTAGTTAAAATTAGGTAAAGTAAGTTTATTTTCCTCGTCATAGAAAGTTTTGTTAAACAGTACCATGCCAAAAGATGATACAAGCCAGGTATGGTGGCGCATGCCTGTAATCCCAGCATTTGGGAGGCTGAGGCAAGAGGATCAGTGCAAGTTTGAGACCATCCTGGGCTACAGAAGGGAGTTTAAGGCCAGCTTGAACTGCTTAGTGAGATCCTTTCTCAGACAAAAACAAAACAAGATGATACAGTGGCATCCAGACAACTTTGAGGGAAAACTAGTTCATATAAGCCAAGAATCTTGATGAAACTATCCTTTACATAGACAGAGAAACAAAACTGCACTTTTTGGGCTTGCTGTGGCAGTTAGCTCTCAGGTACTTTTGGGGGGTGGAGGTAATACTGCTGAGTATATCCGGATGAGAAATCAGTGACCCAAAAGCAAGACAAGTGAACTTCAAGGCTGTGTAATTCTATCCTGTTTCCCAGAATAGCCTAAGACAAGTAGGGAAACTTCATCTGTAGTAGAGACTAAGAAGAGTTCTGTTAACAGCCAAATTTCAGACTGTCAGCAGTGATTTCAACCTAGAAAATCTAATCAGATCCTTTGAGATACAATCTATCACCATCTCCTTTTGAAAACACTCTCCCTGGCTGGTTTCTGGAAAAAACTGGAAGAGCTATTCCTGTGGTGAGGTCTTTTGTACCTGGATTTTTTCCTCTTTGGTCTCTAAATATAAGAAAGCCTCAGGCCCATGTTCTTTTGTCTACGCTCACTCATTAGGAAATTACTTTTAAATATCAAAACTTTAACTGCTTTCTGTGAACTGATGTTGGTTAGTATCTTCTCTTCCTCAGACTGCTTTCAAGTTGATCTAGCTACCTCTGTGACTTTATTTACTTACTGTCCACTCAAAATTTGTAGCAAAGAAGAGAATATTTAGTGCTTTTTTACCTGTGCCTTCCTGAAGTGTCTTTCTCAGTAATTGGCACTGCCTTTCTCATTAAACTTGGATTTCACAACCATGGCACTATCCTTTGATACCACTATCTCTGCAACTTAAGCAGTGCTGTCTGCAGAATGTTTTGGAGTCAGTCATGTTTTGTGGCTACTGTCCCCAATTGCAATAGCTTTATCTCTTGCTTAGGTTACTGCAAGAATCATTTTCTCTTCCATTTTTTTTGCTTCACCCTTTAAAGCATAAATTAGAAAAAACGCAAGTGTTTTTTCCTTCTCATGGCCTGCAGGGCTTACGCAGTCTGGCCTCAACCAAAGCTCCAGTTTCTACCACTAGTCTTTTTTTCTTTTTCTACCACTACTCTTTTTTTACTTTTTTTATTTATCTTGTGTTATGGCCAGCTCAGCCTGCCCTGGAGGTGGGGCTGGTGCAGCATGTGGTGCTGGGAATTGAATCTCCATCCCTGTGGTTGCCTAAGCACTTCAGACCACTGAGCTATCAAGCCAGCCCACTGCCACTAGTCTTAATTTACATTAGTTTTACCTTTTTTTTTTTTTTATTAAATAAGGTTTCACTGTGTAGTTCAGGCTGGTCTTGAACTCATTATTTGGCCCAGGCTGGCCTCAAACTCAGAGTGATTCTCTTGCTTCAGCCTCCCAGGTGCTAGGATTATAGATATGTTCCACTATACCTGGCCTTACATTAGTTTTACTTCCTTGCTTTTTTAAAAGTCAGTACATGTTTGTAGTGCATAATACATTCATTGAGGGGAGTCAATACATATCACATCTTTATCCTTTTCATTTCCCTCTTCCCTTGCAGCATCACTAGATGCTCTTCCCATCTACAGAAGGATTGCCCTGTTTCCTATTATCTGTCTTTTGTTTTGCTCTTAGAATTATTTATACTTCAGGTTTCTCATACGAGAGAAGTTGCTTGGTGTTATGGTTTATGTCTAGTTCCCCCAAAGCCTCACGTAGTTATTGGGCAGGGACTTCTATAGATTGAGACTTGACTCATGCATGAGTCACTGAGATTATGTGTTTTAGTGCTGATGGGATTATCGGTCTGAGTAGGGCTGTGACTATGGGTGTGGTCTAGGGCAGATTTCCTAAGGCAGAGAGCCTGATAGGAGTATAGAGACAGAGACAGACTAGAGCTGTTGCTCTGCTGCCGCGTTTGGTTGGCTGACTCTTGTCGCCATTTTGTTGCTGTTCCGCCGCCATGAACTGGATGCTCTCTGCCCTGTTTCACTCAGCCTTGGGCCAGCCGAATATGAACTGAAACCTCCAGTAACTGTGAGCTAAATAAATAAACCTTTCCTTCCTTCATTTTGAGTGTCCAGTATTTGTCCCAGCAATGAGTAAAAAGTAACTAAGATACTTGGTTTTACCAAGTTTGCCAGCCTAATTTCTTCTTAGGCTTTCTGCTTTCCTCTACCAAGTTTGGCTGGCTCTTCCTTGTCCTGCCCTTACTGTACTTTGCTTTTTTCTTAGGTCACCTCTTTGAAGAGACTTTCTCTGGTCACATAGTATGATTTATCCTGTTACTTTTTTAATTTTTATTTATTTTTTTTCTTGTTTCAGAACCTTTGTTTGTTCATTCACTCATTTTTATGGCCAGCTCAGCTCGCCCCGAAGGCAGGCTGGCGCAGCATGTGGTGCCGGGGATCGAACCGCAGTCCCTGAAGCCGCCCAAGCTTTCCCAGGCAGGCGCTTTAGACCACTGAGCCATCCCACCGGGCCCTATCCTGTTACTTTTTATTCCCTTTTTTTTTTTTTTTTTTTTTTTTTTTTTTTTTTTTTTTTTTTTTTTTGTCTTTGGATTTTCAAAGCACTTAGAACTACTTAATAACATTCCATGTTTATTACTTGTTTATAGTTTGTCATTACAAGGATGTAGGCATCATGAAGGGACAGACTGTTGTATTTTCTCTTGTATCCCAGTACTATTGTCTAGTACATAGTAGATAGGCTTAGTAACATGTTTACATGTTTGCTGGAATGACTTATAGGACTGAGCAGAGTAAAATTTCCGGAATTTTTAGGAAGAGTAGTCTTGGGACAGTGGAGTTTTGTTTTTGTGTTGGAGATTTAGCCCAGGACCTCATGTACTTCGCTGCTAAACTATACCATTGACAAGATGAGATGATGTCTTGTGGCACTACCCAGAGTCTTACACATGTAAACAAGTAGTCTGTCATTGAGCTACAGCCCAAAGATAATAGGAGTGAGGATTGGAAGAATAAACATTTTGAATGAGGAAACTTAGTGTTTATCTTTTTTTTCAGTGAAATTTATGAAAGAAATGGCACCTTAAGATAAGGAATTTTGTGAAAATACATTCAGGTGACTTGAAAAATGTGTTGATTTTTTTTTTTTTTTTTTTTGTAGGGGGTGGAGTCTCATGATGTAGTTCTGCCTATCCTTGAATTCACTGTGTAGCGTAGGCTTTGGACTCAGCAAAACCTCTTGCTTCAGCCTTTAGAGTTCTAAGATTACAGGGGTGCAACCCTCCACCCTACCCTAAATCCCTGCCACCACTGCCACTTGATTTAAATTGTTCTAAAAATATACTGGAAAAAGTTAATTGTTTCAATTAGCTATTATGAGTTTACTTCAAAACAGAAATGCAAAACATTTACTGAATGAACTGTTTCCCCCTATGAAAGTACATAGGGCATTCCTTTTGGCTAAGGGCTTTTGATAAAGTCCTTGATGTCTTTGGGATTACTTAGCCAATGAATCTTTTTTCTGTAACCTAAAAAGCATAATAGCCATTTGAGTGTTGCTAGGTAATAATACTCATGCATAACTGCCTAGTAATGATATGAAGTACATTCAGCCAGCATGAGTACCTAGAAATTTTTCTTAGCTTTCACCTTATACCTTATCAGTTATCAAGCTTTGTTTTTGTGTATGTGCTTTAAAATTTGTTCACTTGTGTCCCTTCTTTTGCCTCTGCATTTCCTTCTTCAACTAACAGGTACAAACAGTTTTATGTTATGAGGATTAAATGTTAGCGAACTATAAGTGCATTGTAAATGTTGCCTGGTAATGATAATATTGCTACTGTACTGTACAAGCTTGGTCACTGTTTGGTGCTTATACTTGTTTCTAACGTAACCACAAATGACTCTCCAATTTTCCCTGTTTTCTTCAATGCCTAGTGCTTTTCAGTTTGAGTGATCTAAGCTAAACACCTGGTTGGATTATTCATAAAAACAAAACAAAAAAACTCCAGTGAGTTGCTTTTCACAATTAGAATGAAGTTTGTAAAAAAAATTTTGTAAGGCACACATAAAAATATTTTAGCTAGGCATGGTGGTGCACACCTGTAATCCCAGCACTTCAGAGGCTGAGGCAGGAAGATAGATGTTAACTGGAGACCAGCCTGGGCTACAAAAGTGAGCTCAAGGCCAGCCTGAACTGCATAGCAAGACCCTAAAACAAAACAAAACAAAACAAAAAAGCTTTACCTCCAAATACACTAACCCTTTATATCCAATTTATAGCTATGTTGGAAAAATTCTGGTTAGATATGACTATCAAGAAAAATGGAGTGGCTGGGGTTCCAAGTTTGATCCCCAGTACCATGAAAAAGGAAAAATGGAGGGTAGAATGTGTTCAGATTTGTGTAGCATGTCCATAATAATCACATATTTGTGAAGATTTTAGGCAGATACTTGTAAGTGTGATACCAGTTCTGGTGTAGGACCTTTGAACATTACTACCTATTTGTATAATCTCAATAAGAAACTTATTTGAATTACATGATAAGACAAATGATAGGGTATTTTGAGAAATTGAGTCAGTTAAAAGTCAGTGGCTCTTTAATGAAATAATAGCTTCATGTTTAGAATGGTTAGTTTATACTTCTTTTGTAGCACTTCTACACAAAGGCTTGTCTACCACTGGTATATTGAATGCATTAGCAACTGCTTATTTCAGGTGAGTATGGTTCCATTCCATTTTATCCAGACATACTCATGGTGTCACATCCAGGAATAAGTTATAACAAATGATGACTAGTTCCAGGAAATTATCTTGTGAACCATTATTCTCATAGCAGCATAGGTTCTGACTGAGTGTGGCAGTTGGTGGTCTTTGTTGAGCTTATCACAAGACATGTTCCTGTTCATTGAAGTCAGATGGAGGAGAGGCTATTGTAGAGACCACTAGCACTAACCTTATTCCACACAGACAGAATTTTTACTCTCTTAGTTGAAAGTTACAGTGAAGCTAAAGTGATTGTTACCAAGAGATTCTCTCTCTCTCTCTCTCTCTCTCTCTGCCACTTTATGTAGTTGAAGCTGACCTTGAATTTGTGTTGATCTTCCTGCCTCAGACTCTCCAGTGTTGGGATTACAGTTGTGTACCACCCAGCCTGGCCAAAGGCAGTTTAATAATTGTTGATTGATGAGGGTTTAGCCTCAGACACTTTGGGCCAGGTTAGCCTGAAGACCCTAGAAACAATGAAGATTTTCTTTTCCTTTCTGTAATAAAGCCCAAATGCCAGCGAATGTGTACCTATATTGTACTTGCCATGTCTTGTACTTCATACAAGGTTTAGTTCTTTATGTTTATTCCTTTTTAACCCTCAAAGCATCTGAGACAGGCATTTTAAGACAAGAACAGTCTTTAAGTGACTGAGTTTTGATATTATGTAGACAGTGGTGACTTTCAGATTGATGGCCCCACTTCAGGCTTTTCATATGCAAATTTCCTGTGCATATGGTCCTTAGAAGGTTAGATGATCTCTCAGTCCTTGGATGTGAACACCTGAGTAGGATTTGGACAGATGAGAGAGAGCTGTTTCTTAACCAATTTAGTATACCATACACTGTGTTCTGTGCATGCCTTGAAAGGAAGAAACTGGGTACACACAGGCTTGCTGCTACATGATGAATTAATGGGGGAGGAGGGATTTATTCTCAGGTACTTACCTGTTTTCCAGCCTCCCAGGTACAGTAATGAAAGTCCTGGTCAATGCCAAGTGTGAAGAGGAAGTTTGCTTGTGGCAGAGAAAAGAAATTCTTGGTCAAGGCCTGCTTCCCAGGAGCAGTGACTAGATCAAGCTTGATTCAGTTCTGAGAGAGTGATTTCTAAAGGGCCAGCACTGCCACAATCAAATATTCTTCTATATTATGCATACCATGTTTGTAAGAGTGACAGGGTGGGAGTGGGATGTATGTGCAGGGTGTGTGTGGATGTGGGTGTGATAACAAGAACTTTGAGCTCCCTCTACAGGTCAGAAGTGATAAACTAGCATCAGGGACACCTGTTCCCTAAAGCTAGCCTCCCTTATAGCAAGAAACTAGTTGGGTTTATTTGTAGTTTCTGATATAGGTAGGCCAAGCTGGCCTCAGGTTCACAGTGATCTTGCTGCCTCAGCCTCCCAAGTACTTGCATTTGCAGTTGTGTGCCACCACATGTAGTTAAAAACTAGTGTTTCATAGTTACCTAGTTCAGTAAAATGTTCTCTTATATTGAGGAAAAATGCGCTTTTCAAATGTAAGTTGCTTTGACCATATTCTAATTAGCTGTGTGGGGTCAATAACAAGACCATGAACATGGCTTATATGCCTAAGCAGAATAACAGGTGGCTTAATGGGAGGTCTCTGTGTTGAAAACCAACCAGATCAGAATGAAAATCCATTTTCTTTACCATTATATGCCATAATGTTTTGGCAGTGGACTCTTGCGTAGAATAGAGACTGAGTGGTCTGCATACCTGCTGTGTTCTCATGTTTACCTCCCCATCTCTTTTTCAGTGAGTGGTAGAAAATTAATGGGACAGGCAACTTGCAGTCTTTACACTGACACACCTATACATAAAGTTTATTTTCAGGACCTCAGTGGACTAGATGAGAAGTCTATTTCAGGGTAGAAATCTTAGTGGATCAGATGCTTCAAGGAATTAGTTATGGCTTTAATTAACCTTTACTATAGTTATTTTGTTTTCAGTATGTTTGTAATTCTCTTTAGAGCTCACTGGGTCCGGCTGTTAAAAATGAGTGTGTGTAGGGGCTGGGGAGATAGCTCAATAGAATAAGCACTTGCTGGCAAATGTAAGGACCTGAGTTCAATCTTCAGTCCCACCAAAAAAAAAAAAAAAAAAAAAAAAAGTATATGGTTGTAGAATGAAAGAATAAAATTTTGTGATAATATAAACATTGTTGTTTCTTTGCTAAGTTTCCGAAATGCTGAGTGAGAGCATGTAAAAGGGATCCAGGAGCCATCCTAGAAAAACTGGCTGAATCTGAAACATTTTGAACACAGTAAATGATGAAGCATTAATTTATAATCTAAAGTACAAGACATCCAGGAGTTCACATTGATTGAATGAATGAATGCAGATGTTTTGATTTGGAGGAATTCTAGGTAACTTGTATTTCGTGTGCCTCCTTTCCTCTAGGTATTGTAGGATTCTCTATCCTGTGTATAGGCAACGCTAGGATGTCTTCCAGGGTATGCTAGTAGGCATGAAGGAGCAAATTCATAGTAGAGAAACATGGCCAGTGCTGTGCTACCCAGATAGTGGATTACGGCCAGTAAGTTTTGTTATAGGGCATATCCTTAGCAAGTCTTTGACAGTCCCAGACTGAGGGACATTCTGCAAAGTCTCTTGACCTTTGCCTCTTTTAAGTTGTCATAGTCATCAAAAACAAGTGGCCGGGCGTGGTGGCTCACGCCTGTAATCCCAGCACTCGGGAGGCTGAGGCAGGAGGATCGGTGCGAGTTCGAGACCAGCCTGGGCTACAAAAGTGAGCTCAGGACCAGCCTCAACTGCATAGTGAGACCCTGTCTCAAAAAGACAAAAAAAAAAAAA